>JALDAQ010000150.1:0-25000 GCA_025584915.1 Monochamus saltuarius
CTTCCACCTATTTCTAGCTGCAAGCAACTTGATGTACCCGAGTTTCTCCTATTTCCTAATATTGAATGCCAAATAAAGGATATTGTTTGAGGTTATTTACTGATAAGTTCTTTGAAATTGTAGGTATACGACCATTGTTCAAAATATACTGACATTTCGAATGTACAGGTTGATTCCATCATAAAATTTAAAAATATTTCCCAATGTTCGTTGGTTAGACTGCTTTTTATTGCTATTTGTTCGTGTTTCTTCGGTATCCTTGAAAATTCGCAGATGGCATGACATGTTATCTCAGACATAACTCCCCAGGTGGATATTTTTTTCAAATGACTGAGTTGTTGTAATGCATTTTTTTTCTCGTTTTATCAACCAGTCAACAGTACATATAAGTATATTGGTAATTTGTGAGAAACTCATCAAATTTTAGTTATACCCAAACATACATTCAAAGAAAACTGATGTTGAATTCCAGATTCCATCATTGCATTGGGGTTTCCATGAGGCCACATGTGTTTATTGTGGAAGTTTATTATAGCATCTCTGGAAAAATTAGCTTCGTCGGTAAACAATATGCCAGCGGTAATGTCAACATAATGTTACATTTTTTGGAAAATCCAATGGAAAAATTGTAGACGGGCAGTAAAGCATGAATCCTTTATATGTATGTGATACGGGTATAATGTTGATGTTTGAGAACGGACCAAACTAATTCATGATTTACACTCAGGACAGTCTAAGGTCTTCCAGGAATTTGACCTTTCTAAAATAAGCCCGACTCCGAAAGACGTTGAAAAACATTTATGAACATTCTTAGAAATGGAGTTGGATCATTTGGAAATCTTTCCATGTAAATTCGCCTACCCTCAGTAACATTTCCATCTGCAAAGCCATAAATGTAGATCATATTGGCCTTTTGAGCATTTGAATATGCATAAACCATTATTAAAACTTAATATTTTTAAAAAATAACCTTAATACACAATATTAAATAAAATTACGGTTTCTTCTTATTATTGTTTTGCATGGCTTCTTTAAGATATGTTTCAGTAATTTTAGTAATGTTGTTGTTAATCGGTTTGGAATACAAACAATTGAAGAGAAACAAAAAGTGAAGATAGTACAAAGGCGGATACCTAATGACGCAAATTATACCCATACCTCCGTCACTGGTACGCACTTCGAATTAGGTTAAATAATCTCAAGCCGCTTATTTAAATTTAAAACAGATTTTTTTTATTTTTGACCCGCTGTAGTTGGACAGTGGCAGTCCTAAAACCCCACATTTATATAGGGTGTTTCATAATATATGCGCAGGACTTCAGGATGTGATAGCTCGTCCAAAAATTTGAAAAAAAGTTTGTATTAACTTACCCTCTAAAATTCACAATTTTCGAGATACAAGGTGTTGAAATTGTAAAAAAAATTAGTTTTTTGCGAATATCTCCGGAACCGTTTATCGTACAGAAAACAGCTTTTGTAAGCATTTACTACTCATAATAAGCTATGTTCTGTGCGAGAAAAATTTTTTTTCAATGTCATAATTGGTGATGATATTGAAGGAGAAGTGGGTGTTTTTCTCCCCAACTTCTACGCCACTGGAAAAAGTACGGTTTTGAGACGCCCATTTGAACCGCCAATGTTTTCTACACAAAAAATATACTCTTGGTCATAAGCTCTAAAGTTGACCGTTTTCGAGAAAAATCTACTTTTATATTGAAAAACATGGTAAATTTTTTGAAATAAAATTTTTATTTTACTAAATGTATTATAATTTTTTTCAAGTAGTATTAATTTAACTGTAAGTACGATTTTTTTTAAATTTTGCAACTATGAAGTTAACGTTTGGTTTTGTTACTTGTTCTAACGATTAAATAAATTTTGTTTAATTAGTAAAAAAAAATTATTTCAAATTTTTTTTACAATTTCAACACCCTGTATCTCGAAAATTGTGCATTTTAGAGGGTAAGTTAATACAAACTTTTTTTGAAATTTTTGGACGAGCTATCACATCCTGAAGTCCTGCGCATATATTATGAAACACCCTGTATAATAAAAAAACGTTTATTTTTGGGCACGCCCCTGGATTTTGGACCTCTACTTAAGAAACACCTTGTATATTATTATAACCGCATGAATCTCGATGAAAAGTAAAAATTAATGATTATCCAATCTCGGTCCATCTAATTGCACAATTAAAAGAGGATGCTTTATTTTTACACGCTAAATCGTTATATTATCTAAAATAAATTGTTGTTTGTTAACGGTGTCGAAAATTCGCTTTACTTTAAAGTGGGTGATATTTAAAAAATATTCGTGAAAGGAAGAGCATATAAACAGAAAACGACTGCAAACTCGATTAAACTGTAATCAGTGTATCGGTCGAACTACGTAACATATTTCACATTAACAAGCAAAACTTTTTACATCAAGTTACACGCGCCATAAATTTTATTTAATTTTAGAGGGTAATCCAAAACTCATTTTAGTAATTACGTTGACAAAAAAGCTGAAAGTTAATAATGCGCTGAGATATAAGTCGTGATAATCGTGAAAAATTCGCCAGGCATTTACAATACTTTTTTGTTAGGTAGGTACTGTTCTAATAACGACTTCTTTAACACAGGGTCAGTTTTGTATTTTTTCTTGAAAATGAATGCGTCAAAAGAATCATATTCCCTAACAGAATCATTTTAGACAATATTTGACAATAATTCTTGTGATATACTTAGAGATCTCTCGCTCATTGTTATAATACTAACTGAATTTTACATGCATTTCGTGTAATATACAGGATGCTTCGTTTTTCATGACCCCTCACATTTCTTTTTCTAATATTAATGCGCTAAAGATGCTCTATTTTTAATGTGCACGGTCTAAGTTGGAATACGCGGTGCTATAATCTGGTGCAAGTAGAAATATTTGGATCACTCCAAAAAATGCACATTTATCCCTCCAACGCGTGTTTCAAATGTCGAGTCAATATATTTCAAACTCTTTGAAATAATTAATAAAAATAAATAAAAAATTAAAATTTAAACACTGTATCTCGGAAACGAAGCATATTTCGACCTACGTTTATATGAACTTTTTTTCACAAAGTAACTTCAGCAATCACCCCCTAAAGTATTTCGCACTTACTTACAAACACCCTGTATAAATAAAGCTATAAGTTCTTTGTAATAACAGTTACTTTCTATTATTTTTTGTTTTTCTTTCTCTTTTTTTATATAACGTTTAGTGTTAGTAATTAAGTAATTTTCATTAATGTTTTAGTCATATTGTAAGAATGCTATGTGCGTGCATATTATTTATTATTTCTACATTACATTTGTGTTAATTTTTGTTCTGTAAATAAATATTTTTTTCTAGTCGACAAATAAACATTTGATTTGATTTTCTAGAATCGTTACTTTAAAGTTTTTTTCACACTATTTTGAGATATCTTGGTTTTGTTTAGTCGCAATGACCATTAGAAGGCGTAACTAGTTTCTGAGATGCCAATGGCGATCCATGAAAAATGCACCACCCTGTATAAGGAGATTTCGAGGGAGATTCATAAAAGAGGAAGAAATGGAAGAATGAAAGTAAGCGTTAATACATATTAAATGAATATTTTCAATATTTTCTTTAGCGAACCTTGTGAATTCGCTAAATTATGTCAAATACTTGCCAATAATTAAAATAAAGTGAAAACAGAAATTATTCAAAATGCAATTGAAGCGTATCCAATATCCAATGCCTTTAATCCCACGCATTAAAATATAATATGTGTTTGGCAACAAAACAAACGCTTCTAGCAGTACTTCATAATGTAAAACCTTATATGAACATGTTTAACTTCAGATATTAATCTAGATATTGTACACATACACTTACATTCTCAATTTGTAACTGTATTTGCTTCCTATTATTACGTTACATATATTTAATTGAGATAATAACTTTGTATCCTTCTTGTATTCTTCCAATCAGGTTTAATAATGCCTATGGAGCATATTTCCTCTTTTTTCGTCTATTATCTAGACATGCCCAACTTACTTGATCAAATTATATCGAAAACCTTCAGTATTTCACTGTTTCCCTTGAAACTGAATTACAAGGCAGTGACGTTGATGAAAAATAGATTTAATTTCGTTCTCATTCTAGTATTACAAGAAACCCATACGTAGATTCCTTTACATACGCAAATATTACATATAGGGTTTCTCTATTCGATAGCATCCATCGAGGACACAAATATTGCATTATATTGTTTGATTGTATCAAGTTTCGGAATATGGGATCAAATAATAGTTTGAGCGCAGAAACATATTTCAGCTTAGGTGAACCTAGGCAGGAATTTTAAGTGTTTTGAAAATAGCTCAAATAACTATAGTTGTCATATTTTTTTATTGAAAATTGTAAATGTGAATTCTGAGGGAATGTTGATATAGAAACGAGTTTATTTATTACGTTTTCGTTAATATTATTATGTCAGTAATTTATGAAAAATGTCTTCTGCTTACAACGATAATATGATACAGAAGAATCATCAAAAATTCAATTCCATCATTATTGCTGACAAAATCCAAAGATAAATATGAAAAAGCGTATCGCTTATTTGAAGACTGGAGTTATCAAAAGGGAGTAACTGTTATCACTGAGGTTGTTCTACTAGCCTATTTTGAACAAAAATCCAGAGTATACCAGAGTTCTACGCTGTGGAGTATTTTACTCGATGGTAAGAACATTGTCAGTGAAAAAGAATATTGACATAAAGAAATTTGCAAGTTTAATTGCGTTCTTTAAACGTAAAGCGATCCAGGAAGTCTAGTGTTTTAAGAAAATCGAAAGTTGAGAAATTCTTGGAAAAAGCATATGCAGAAGTTAAAGTGTAATTTTCACACTTTTCTCCAAATGTTGGAATTGTTTCTTATTTTAGATAGTGTTGATTATTGGTATCAGTGGAGCATGTCGTCGTGAAGAACTAACATTTCTTCAGCTTGAACATATAAAAGACATGGGAGAATATATACAGGGTGTTTCAAAACAAAGGCGAAAAATTTCAGGGAGTGAATCCTTGTTGAAAATAAAAGGTAGTTTGTTATATAAACGTTGGGTCACAATTCAACCATTAGGGAGATATCGCGTTGCAAAGATGGCGGAGAAAAGAGTGTTTTTATTGTTTTTCTCGGAAACGAAAAGCGTGTGAATGATAAACTTTTGTGGAAGTATTACTATCATCAAAAGACACTTGTGACATATTTTTTCACTTTTTGAAAATAATTGGAAAGGGTTGAAATAAACTATCCCTTTCAGTTTCTTTAACTATACTTTCAAAAAACTTCCTTCACGACGCAGAAAAAAATAAATTAGGTTAAGCCGATTCATTTAGAAACTTTTTTCTCTCTTATATTTTTTTGATAAAATTAACTGTTTCGACGTTAAAAAATAAAATGTAAAGTATTGCACGTCGGGAAGAGGCAGTTTTACTACACCCATTATTAGGAAAAACTAGTTGGCTGCTGTCAATTTCCGGATGTTTCCATTGTTGCTTTGACAGATAGCAAATGGTTTGTACTATTTAACATTTTGAGAGTGGTTTACGGGATAATTTGCCTTTCGTTGTGTGATGTGTTTGATTGCGGAGTACGTTGGAATTCAATGCTAAGTTAATACAACAAAAATGGTTATTTTCACAAATGCAGTAATGACAGACATGCACTTTATGTACGGCCGGGAAAATGGAAATTCCTTACATGATTGTCGCCTTTAAGCAGAAGCGTATCCTAATGTAGAATCCTGATCACAGTATATTTGCTAAGCTTCATCGAAGGCTATGTGAAAAGAAGTTTTGATACAGGCCGACAGCGGGAAGTACAAACCATTTGCTGTCAAAGCAACAATGGAAACATTCGGAAATTGACAGCAGCCAACTAGAGTTTTTCTTAATAATGGGTGTAGTAAAACTGCCTCTTCTCGACGTGCAATACTTTACATTTTATTTTTTAACGTCGAAACAGTTAATTTTATCAACAAAATATAAGAGAGAAAAAGTTTCTAAATGAATCGGCTTAATCTAATTAATTTTTACGTCGTTAAGGAAGTTTTTTGAAAGTATAGTTAAAGAAACTGAATGGGGTAGTTTATTTCAACCCTTTCCAATTATTTTCAAAAAGTGAAAAAATATATCACAAGTGTCTTTTGATGATGGTAACACTCCCACAAAGTTTTACCATTCCTACGCTTTTCGTTTCCGAGAAAAACAATAAAAACACTAACTTTTCGGCCATCTTTGCAACGCGATATCTCTCTAATGGTTGACTTGTGACCCAACGTTTATATAACAAACTGCCTTTTATTTTCAACAAGGAATCATCCCCTGAAATTTTTCGCCTTTGTTTTGAAACACCCTGTATACGTACTGATAGAGATTCCCAATTCAAAATGTGAAAGAGAATTTACTATTTCTAACGATCGAAGAAGTCAATCTTCTCGAAATATTTCGAAAGTAGTTCTCTCTTCGCCTGTCACCAATAATTGAGCATACAAAATTCTCCTTAGGATATAGAAATGGAAAATGTACAAGACAATTCGTTGGAATAAATGTTATAGGGGGTCTCTAAAAAAATTGCATTCTGATACGATACTGGCTGATGCAGGAGTAGACATCACCACTCATAAAAGGCATGGTGGATGGAAAACAACGAACGCGGCAGAAGGATATATAGAATATTCCGTTCAACAAACACTTCAAGTAGCCTCAAAAATATTGAGTCAAAGATAAATACAAACTCGGCTTCTACTTCATCAAATACATGAGCGGTATTTTTCATAACCAATTGTAAAAAAGTTGCAGTTAAAATTTCTAATCATTATTAAAAAAACCAAATTGTGTTTTCAATACATCACAGCCATCCAAAAGTAGTTTGTTATTTATTTCTCTGACAAGGGTTCAGCCTCTTCAAATATGTCTAAAGTGCTTACAGACAAAGTTACCTCTTAGGGATGCATCATGCTACTGCCTGACATTATCTTAGACATTTATGTATTTATCCTTCGAAACCCACTGAGCTCAAATGTAATTTCTCTGGATTTAAAAAATACAATTTCCGTTTCCATTTGCCGCGGCATACTAAGTTGACCTTCGTAAATTATTTACTAAAATTAATTACCAATTTGATAAAATATACCTATTTCTATAAAATTAATATTTCCACGCCGATCATCAGAACATTTACACAATACAACGTGAAATACAATAATTAAACCATTACTTAATCGATAATTCCTTGTCTCCTATAAAATACTGTCGAATATCTAGGTTACTTTTTGCTAGGTATTGTTTTGGTCGTCAAAGTAATCCACCATAATAACTTGTTAATGAGTTGCCGAATATAAAGTAGGTCTCGACTACCCAGATTCAAGTGTCAGTACCTCTCAAAAAACAAAGATATTGGCTGGTATGTTAATTTCAACAAGCAAGGTTAACTTTTTTCGAATGTTAAGCAATTCTGCAGGTGATATCATTAATTATTATACACACCGAATAATAAACCACAGAAAAGTTACAGCGTGTTCTATTTTTCACCACACCTTTTATGTTCCTCATCAAATCAATAATGAACCGGAAATATAGTGTAACCTAATGAGTTGATCTAGTTTTAACTTGGAAAACATACTATGATAACATAACTGCCATAAATATGGCCACAATTAATAAGAATGTTAACTCAAGCGACAAGACAATCCCATTCATTTAAATTTAGCCGTTGAGCGGGGTTGCCGTATCGGTCAAGCATTAAACTCGAATGGAACAGACCAGAGATAATCCATTAGAATTATTTGTGTATTTAAATTGTGTGTAAAGAAAATAGTGGTCAAGTTCTCCTTTTAATAAGTTTATTCTAGCAAACCACCTGGAACGGTTTCGATTTCATTTTGTAACGTTTGATGGTTTGGACCTTGAAATATATTCAGTCGATTTTAATAGCGAAACAAACTTGTAAATTGCTGCTGTTGAGACTCTTTAGAACTGCGAATCAAAATATGTGGTAAGTAATGGAAAGAGCAGTTAATATATTTCACGATCAAAGATCAAACAGTTCCGCTTGTGTGTAAATATAGCTGTAGACGAAATGCCTATATTTCAGTGAGTAATTTTATTGATTGTTAATCCGAAATATCTTACGATTCGATCGGAGATCACATGGGAACCACATGTTAGTGAGCGAGTACTATTTTATGATCAAACTCTGATTTGGTTAACAGGATTCCTTGTTTTAACCGTCAAAAGTTTCCTTCGAAACGTTATATTAGCTCCTACGTGACAACGTTGTCGGAGACCGGTATCTATAAAAGACAAGTTTACCATTCCCCTTCCACCTGTTTCCTGTTTAAGGAATTTCAAGCCTCTCTGGTCAGTACTCCCAGTACCCGAGTCGATAACTCAAACTTAATATTCTCGGAATGTCGGAGATTACACTTTCAAAACGATTTACTTTATCCACGTTAACAACCTTCGTCTGTCCCGAGGATTCGTTTATTTAACAGTATACGAAATACAGCGGTCGGCTGGAACAAAGACCTGGTCGCAGCCTCGCTCTTATTTGCCAGCCCAACGGCCTAATCCAAATAAAACATTAAATGTAAGAGCTAATTACCTTCAGACAATACGGTGATTTAACAAACAAGATACGGCGGTAACAATAAAGCACAATAACACTGGGACAGAACACAAACAGACCGCCACTTGGTCGATACTCAGCACATTCCTCGAAATAATGACTGAAGATGGAAGTCCTCGTATTCTTGCACAGTCGTATTGTTCCTGAGAGCGTGTGTGGCGTTATGCAACGTTCGACATAACCGTCGAGTGAAAGTGGATTCAATCTAGCCACCTTGATTGCCGCCGTTGCATAAACCGTGTATCTAAGAGCGCCGTGCTTCGCCTAAGCTCTCGCGAAAGCAACTGTCTCGGCAACAACTCGTTCCCAACCTCCGCGAATAAGATTCACTTTTCGACTAAATCGTCTTTGGAGTTGGCTGTGGCTTTTGCTCGGCCGCCTTGATTCAAGCCACCGCGAACCGTGGGTAACTAGACGGTCGTGACGGTGACGTCGTGGTAGGTCAAGTCAATTATGGGGCCTTCGTCCGTTCCCCAGAAGAATGGGTTGAACGACAGCATAAATAATCGATCTATTCGACGTTGATATTTCGCGAGTCGCCGGTTTTTTTTTTTGGAGAGGCAGCTGTTGGTCAGATGATATCCCAATGCCAGTCACACATGGGATTATTTGCGTGAATGGGCCGAAGGCGTGGAAGGAACTTGACCGACTCCATCACTTCTTAACCGTCCAGGTACTGGTCAAGTGCTTAATGATCCGATGGTAAAAAAATTCGCTGGTACAGATTATATTTTTTACGCTGAATAACCTAATACCACATTTCTTTCAAGATAATTAAGCACAAAGTTTCAATGAGATGAATGGAGTGACACATTTTGTGAAACAGTGATAATTTTTTTTCTAAATACACGAGTCTTTTGCAATATTCCACCAATAAAGGTCTACAACTGATTTTAGGTACCTAGAGAAAAGTATAAAAACGAATAATTTACTCTTATTCTAATAACCGACAACTTTTCTATTATGGAAGTGTTTTCTGCCTTTAACTAATTAAATGATATTTAACAAATGGTGACTTAAACAGACGATATACAGCAAATATGTAATAATATGGAATCAAGTAAAGAATCATCTGTATAATTTTGCAATACCCCACATATTGCATTTATATTATCAATATTTGGGGTACCGCAGGGATCAGTACTCGGACTTCTCCTATTTCTTATACTTATGAATGATGTTAGCATCTGCCGACTTCATTAAAGTCTGCTAAAGCTTGTCAAAAATTAACTTATGGGGTCAAATTGCATTATATATGAAATAAGAGTTTTATTAGGAAAATTATTCGTAATACACTCGAAAGAAAAATAGACGTTTTCCCTAACTTATAATTAACTTCTGTCTTTCACATTGACTAAGCAACTAAGCTACATTTATACACAGGATGTTTCTTACGTATAAATAAAAAATCCAGGGGTGCATTCTGTGACAAAAAACCAACAGTGTACTTAAAAAACACCCGGTGTATGGTATTCTAAATATGAAGTTTTCGATATTTTGTCATCTTATTTAATATCGTGTATTGTGAAATTAACTTTATTTTTTAAAAAGATTAAGTTTTTATAATGGTTTATGCATATTCAAATGCTGAAATGGCCAATATGGTTTACATTTATGATCTAATTCAAGAATGTTTCGGAGTCAGGCTCATTTGAGAAAGGTCCAATTCCTGAAAGACCTTTGAGTGTTACAACCCCTGAGTTGGAAGAAGCTGTTCTACACAATTGCTATGTGATGTAACTCGATTCAGGGTTGATTGAGAATATCACTTAAGTAATTGAACATATTCGTAAATCATCACGTTGCTGGAGTTCAAAACATATGTAGACAAGTACTTCAAGGGATAGGCTGACCTGCCTTCACGTGGCGTCAGTCCAGGCTCAATCCTTATCTCAAGTTTATGGTGGCGCGGGCCCTTTTATTTACAACACGTCGAAACACAATGACCCATCATAAGCAAGCTTTCAACAGAGGCATTACCACAATTAAAAACTACAAGTTTAACCGCAATAACTCAAGTAGAGCCATACTTCAAATTTGACGCCTTCAACAGATGTTCCAATTACAATCATTTAACAATGTCAGTGGTGTACACCTCAAGATTTATTAATAATTGACGAGTTCATGCACTAATAAATCAGGTGCACTAAGTATTGCATAAAATGAGGAAACATTCAGATTATTGCATAAAATAATCGCGTCAAATCGAATAGCAAATTAGCAGCACCGGCCCCTTCAATATCATGTACCGAAGGATCGGAAAGGTATTGCCAATGCATCATCCAAAATCTTCCAGGACAGGATCATGCAGCAAGGGCCGCAAACATCAAGACAAGTGATATTGTTAAACGTGAAAATGTGTCCGCTGCCCATTAGTGATAGTGAGGTGTTGAAAGCGAGTCTTTAAAGGCGGGGGCATGTTGGAGCGTTTGCATGCGGTTATCAGCGAGTGCCAAATCACGTGACCTTGGGCGTTAGTTTTTAAGGACAAGAGGGTCTCACAAGTACCCCTACAAACAACAAAATAGACACGAGTGCAGTAAAGATCTTAGATGCGCACAGCACGCATTATTTTCTTGTACCTAATTGCCATTGTACTCAATTCATTCATTCATGTACATAGTGAAAATAAATTGTACATACTCAAGCTTGTGCAGTTTATTTCAACATCAAAAAGAAAAGGGAACCAGTCATTAAAACCACAAATACAGTCCACTCCACAAGTATCGTTGGGTCCCTCATTTCGCCGACCCAATCAAGGCGGTTGGCGTACAACAGTTGTGCAATCACATAATTATATTCTACTATCGATATTTTAAAGACCCTTTTGAAGAGAGCGCGAGAATGTCAAATTAATAAATCTGTTCTTTGCAAACCTGGAATTTACCTGTAAAATATGTACCTACCAATTTATAATGATGTTTTATCAACTCTTCAATAACTCAGTCTCTTATTACATCTGGAACAGTATTAATTCTAAGGTAACAAGAGAATGAAAACTTTTTATACGCATATCCCTCTAGAAAAATCCGAAACTGATGAAAATTGACGTCAATTTACGTGGCGTATTCCGTCATTATGGTAATGTATCCACGAAAGGTAAATCAATTTCACAAGCTCGTCTGATGTAACGGATTTGATAAATAAGTTTTCTTTACTCGACTACAAGGCCCAGGATTTCTTAAAAATATAATAACCAGGCTCGCTAATAATGACAAATATTGTGCAGATAACAAGTAAGCAAATAATTTGACGTGCAGAAAACCTTGCGATAGTTATTCAGGCAAGCGATAAAAAATGGTGCTAATCCATTTTTTCACGGTTCAGTGTTCCTAATGTAATATTAATGGAAAATTACTGCTTGCTCGGGTAAGTAAATATATTTCTTGGAATAATTAAAATGACCTTCCAGGGAGAGAAATAAAACAGAAGTTAACTGAATTCCAGCAGCGTAATAATGAAGTCGTCTCTCATTAAATTTAAGGCGAACGATTGTTTTAAAGACATGAAAGGATGATTGATCTTTTATAGTTTTCTGATGGACACTTAGGAAAAAATATAACAGATTGTTGTAATTCTAAAGAAATGCACAATATACACACGTTAAAAATCATCAATTCATTCTTGTTAAAGAAAATAATCTTTTTGTCAGAAAAACCAAATACATTCATAAAAGCATATTGTTTTCTGAATCTTTTTTTTGTGAAAACAATCTGTAACATATAGAAAATTAAAAAGCAGTGATATTTCAATCAAAAAGAAACAACAAAGCAAGTTCTCTACTCTAATAGTCGGTATGACCTCCACCACGTTGCAATAACATATTGACACGTCTGTGCATTGAGATAATCAAGCGGTTAACGATCTCTTGTGGAATATTGTTTCATTCCTCTTCTGTCGTCACGACTAAGTCATCTGCAGTCTGAGGTGGAGGAATATGATTATGAATGGCTCTAGCAACGAAATCCCACATGTTTTCAATAGGATTCATGTCAGGAGAGTTGGCTGGCCAATCTAATCTATCGATATCTCCTGCTTCGAGAGTCTCTTGAACTCTTCTTGCGCGATGTAGTCGAGCATATGTAGTCGCTGTTGACGACTTGATTCTCTCCAGACTCTTTGTCGATTGTTATCAGTAACCAGCCCAATTTTGGTTTCGTCTGTAAATAAGGCCCATCTCCACTGGTGTAAAAGCCAACCCCAACGGGCAGCACAATGTCTTGGAAGTAAAGTGGGGACTCGTAATGGTCTTCTAGCACGTAAATTTGCGTTGCGGAGTCGTCTTCGAATAGTAGGTGTCGATAAAACACGGCGAAAAGTACCTTGAAAGTGGGCCCTGAGAGCTGAAGCTGAAGATGTGCGGTGTCTACTGGCATATTGCATCAAATACCGATCCTCCCTTTCATTAGATATTCGAGGACGTTCACTACGTGGTATGTGTTCCACTGTATCAAATTCTTCATATCTATGTATTATTCGTACAACAGATGATCTAGGAATGCCCAACATGTTCGATATCTGATGATTAGAATGTCATGTAAAGCAGTCATTCTTGCTCGGGTAAACGCAGAAATTTCACGTCCTGGAATTATAATGCACAAAAATTCAAAGGAACATTTGGCTGAATAGACGGCCAAACTGACCAGATTTGTAAAAACATTGGAAATAAAATAAAGGATCATGGTCTGCAAGTTTTTATTGTCTTTTGTGTTCCCTAAGTACATGTACTTTTTTACCACATTAAGAAAAACCACTAGGTTTAATCGAATAATACAGGGGGTCCAAGACGTTTGACGTTGTGTGTAGTATCATTTAATTTAATTTTAATTTCTGAAAAGAAATGGTAAAATAAGTTTTTTCTGAAATGCTGATTACTTCTCATCTGCAGGCTGTTTTCATACAAAGTTAATCAATTTTTTACTGAAATTAAATAGTAGCGAAAATGTTTGCATTTAAAAATGTAATTAAGATCCAACAGAATGAAAATAAAACGCTTTCTTGTCTTTCTTTTAGTCCTTGTTGAACTGCGTTCGGCGTGCTGTTAAAGTTTGGATATTTTCAGTTTAATGGTAGAAATATAATTGAATAATTTGCTTATTATTCTCAATCATATGCCATATGTTATGCTTTACGAAAAAAAAGTTTTAAGTGTTATACGTCCTAAATAATAAATCCTCTTCATAAATCTTAAGTAATTTAATATAAAACATACATTATGTATGTGCTTATTTTTGAACATACAAGTATTAGCACAGCCCTTAAACTTATGATTTATTTCTCGAAAAGGACAGCAATTTATCAAAAATGTTCGTATTAAAATATATATTAGAATGAGAATGATGTCAGACAATAAATTTTCTCACTGTATATTACGCATGATTCTAGTCGGCATCAAAATAAAAAAGTATTTTTATATTTATTACAATGTAACACAAAACATCTATAAACGTAGTCAAATGTTAAGGCTCGGTCACATTAACGCAAAGTTTTCAACGCACGTCGTTCAAAATAGTTATCTCAAACATCAAAAAATATTTACAGAATAATTAGATTGTCTGGGGAACAGAGAACGAAAGCATTAGAGTTGCACCTAACAAATAGAAAACTATATTTACTTTTACTCACTAAAGGGTGTCCAAAATATAACTGCCGTAAATTTAAAGCCTTATATATCTGACCAAAAGCAGAAAAAACTCTCATGAAAATCTTAAAAACGAATAGATTTTCTACAAATTCAAATGAAATATAAATACAAAATTATGAGACGATGTTGCAAATTAAGGTACAATTAAGACCAAACAGAAGCACTTTTAATGTAATTTGCTAATTACATCAATCTTAATAAAGTAAATAGTGGAATATTATCGACCGTAATGTCATTTGGTGCACATACTTGTTATTGTGAACAGCGTTGTCATAGTGAACTATTATTTTTGTGTCTGGTGCTTGTTTGATGTTGTGTGTGTAATTAAAAATGGAATATTTTGATAACCGTAAGGTACATAACAGGCGTCCAGAAAACTTTGCTTCTGAGGAGCAAATATTAAATATCTCAGAAAAACATCCCACAAGCATTAGACTGATTGCACAAGGAATAGAAGCAGATTGAAACTGGCATGCGACGTTGCCAAATATTAGACATCTGTTTTCTGTCATAATTCTGTTATGGTTAATCAGAAAAAAAGCGAATTATATTTAATTTAGGACAACTTCTCATATGGCAAAATTAAGGCACTCATATTCACAACACCCTGTATAAAACTGCTTCGATGAAATGTTGTCTTCCGTAAAAATCAAAACAAGTAAAACCACGAACACGAGAAACTCCAGTTTAACAGAAGAAATGTGTAGCTGTTCCTTTCTAAAGTCGTAAATATGATCGTGTGAACACTTTCACTGAATACTATAAATATATAAAAAAAAACTGTAACTTATTTAACGCTCGCTTGTTTGATTACGTCAGAAATATGTACCACGCGCGTGCAAAAAATGCGTTAAGCCAAACGCACATTACATCGAGGTTGCCAAACTTACAATAAGTATTTAGTATAGGGAAAAAAGGGAAGGTATGTGATCTATGTGAATCTAGGAATGCCTCTTGTTAAGCAGAGTTAAAATTTAACTGTAAATTGTTATTTATGAAATAAAGTGTTACGTACAAGGTAAGATTTCATTTCAGAAAACATTTCATTGCAACAGTGACTTTAGTTCCGTGTATTTTGCATCAGCTGTATAATATTTCAAGCAATATACGAATCGGTATCGACTAGAAGTAGAGGTGTTTATGTACTGCAACTTTCGCTAATCTCAATGTCAGCTTCTTTATTAAGTTGTATAAAAATGCGATAGACTTATTGCAAAACATTTCGCGGTCTACTAATATTACATTTACAATTTACCTCTAAATATTTACAATACCTTTGCATATTTAGCAGCCATTGTATATAAATAGCGATTTTAGTAGGTCAAACTGGTATAATCCGAAATTGTAATTCGAATGCTGCTATAATTTAATTTGTAGATAAGATCGTGGATTTTGTGGATCACATTTTAAAATATAATACGGGACGCTAAGCCCCGCATCAGCGACTTTCATTTTAAAAAATGAAAATATTTAAAAATAATTTTAAATTCGTTACTTTTACCATTTACCCGTATTAATAGGTATTGAATGGGTATAATACATAAAATTATTACTTTTAATGACCAGAAAAACTTGTGCATGTACCTTGAACTTGTTAATCTTTTAATATAGTATTTATTATTCAAAAAAAACATAAGTTATAGATTTTACGTGCGCTTCTTATGTATATTAGATACAATACAACACATCATTAATATTTATTATATATATCCATGTAAACAATTTACTAACAAATAGTGCTAATTACTTAAATTCAGGAAATACTACCTTAGTGTACAGAAAATTAAAACAGTAAATAAAATTGCTTAAAACCAACTGCAAACCCTTTCTTTACTTACTACAAACTTTATTAGGATTATCCAAAAGTCCCAAGAGTTCTTAGCTTGCCGATAATATTCCTTTTTCTTATTTTTGAATAAATTCCCTTGACTCTTGCTACTAGTATATTTACATTTGTGTGCTACAGAAGCAATGAATTTGTTTACAGTATTATGAATGCGTATGATTAAATTAATTGAAGTCAATGAGTATTCTTATGGTCAATCGTCAATTAACCATACAGAAATTGGGTCACGTTTTATTAGAACACTAATATGATTCCTAGAAAGGAATGTGACTCGTTAGTTGGAGCTTGTGTGATGCAGCCACTAAAAAGGATACTAAAACATGATCACTTAAAATGGTAAAATTTCTTCTAGATCTTCGAAATAAAACACTTTCTTAGCACGACTCAAGACATATATTAATTATTTGTTGCTGAGAATTTATCGATGAGTGGTAATATTATGGTAGGTAATGTAAATGATGATGCAATTAATCTGACTCTGATTTTTGACACAATATCACCGTCAAACAAAGATTGACATTTATATAGTATTGAATTTTGAAAGTAATATAGTAAGTATGATTTTGGCGCACTTTGGTACCTTACCCGTCCGTTTTGCAAGGTCATGGGTCAGGGGAAGTTTTTAGAGGGCATCAGCGTCCTGAGTTAATAAACAGAGCATGATGATTATTTATTATTTGCTTCAGCTTTTTTATTTCATTTCTGACTTTTTTGTAAACTGATAGACACATCAATAACAATTAGGTAATGCGGTCATGTGTAGTAGATGAAAAACTTATTAGTGGTGGGCATTTGTGTAGAAATTACTACGCGTAAGTTGGTTTGTCATCTTTTCGTTTGTAACCAATAATTCTGTCAAATCTCAACCGATTTCTAAAAACTGTACGTCACCGTATTTGCAATGAAAAGGGCTTTACAATGATGTGCCACAAGTGGGGTAGTTGCATTTGAAATTTTTAAGTTGGGGTTGCTAGGCATTAGGGGGATGAACATATCGAGTTGGCTTGACTGTCAAAAAAGCTCCCCCCAAGAACAAAAATCGACGGGTCTCGGCGAATTTTGAAATATTATTCGGTTTTCCAATTATAGGGGGGTCAAATTTTCGTTGGGATACCCTGTATAGTTGTTGTTACCTATCTTCCTTTCTTATCAAAATTGCCCAGAATCATCATTTCCATTATATTGTAACGTAGAAGTAATCAAACAATAATCCCGATGATGATCGAATATCATGAGTAATTTTTGATGACTGAACTTTAAATATTTACTTAAATCCTTTTAAAAGCTGTGGTTCTTGAGAAATCTGAACAATTACGGGTATTAATGCGGTTTTCTTATTACTTATTTGAATAATCTAATGAATTTATTAAAGTTGAAAGACAGATGTATATCCTGTTTACGAAACCAACGAGAGAAGCGTCATTGGCGCCAGCTGAAATTACAAGGTTTGCAATTCATATGATTTCGAAAATATCGGTTAGATACAACTTAATCCTTGATATAAAAAAAACTTGCTAGACACAAATGGGGAATAAATCGTGATGGAACAAGGCACCTTCAGTTAGGTCACTGACTTCAACTTTTTCATCCAACACATCTTAGCCAAATACCAGCGAAATTGATGTGTTCCATTAAAACACTTGGTTTGATATTAACTCTTTCTATAACAACGATGCTGTGCAAAGGGTTCTACAAAACAAACAAAAGTAACATTTTGTTCGAAAAAGATGTAATGTTTGTTGCCCCTTCAAAGTTTTTGAGGAATTAAAGAATATCTGTCAAACTAGACCTCTTTATAAAAGACTTTCTAAAGGTTGCCAATTAGATCTGTTATTATTTTCAATTATTGATTACTACATATGCATGCAGATGATAATTATATTACTCGTATCTTCCGACCGATTATCAATCAGTTATAAAAAAGTTACTTCTCCAAGTTATATGATTCACATCGCTTCGATAACGGTAATTAAAATATCTAAATCCTCTTTCAAAAACCAGAATCTCTTGCTTCTGAGGTCATTACTGTAGAAACTTCTGAATTAGAAAAATTACGTCACATTCCTGATGCCACATCATTAATTCAAGTGGTCCTCTATAGTATTTCCTCCCACGAACCATACAAGAAATAAATGGTTTCAGCACTAGCATAATGAGATAATAAAACTGTTTTTATGCTGAATTCTAATTAGGATCCACTTGAAAGTTAAATACCCCTAACTGTACTTCAGATTACGTTCCGTCAGTCATTGACTTGCCCGAAATACGTTCCTCCCTCAAACCGGAGTCAAGTTCGGATTCTCCTTCTTGGGCCAACCGCCCACGGGACGGTTTTTTTTTTCAACGTAGGAATTCGGCGAATGACGTAACGGTGAAGTAGGCCGTGCTCATTGCTTGAGCGATTACCGTGATAGTGTACAAGATTCGATCAAGGACGGTGGATATGGTATTTTCCTTATCCGAGGCCATCGATCAAATGTTCCCTTTCCTTCGAACAGTCGCCGTTATTACCCAACTGTTGCAGTTGAATTACAAAAAATTAGTTTGTTGAGGTGATAAGCTACACGCCTATTTCCTGTTGCGTTGTGCAAAACGTCAAAATCTGAAGAATCATACAAACAGTTTGTGGTGTTGTTGTTACCATCAATACCATTATTAATTGAACATGAATTGTTACTGCTATTAACGACTGCCGAAGAAAATCGTTGAATTGTGGTAAAACTGAGATCCTGAGAAAGAAATAATTAAAAGCTGTCGGTGATTGGTATTTTTACTGAAATTGTATGTACATGAGAAAAATTTATACACGTTAGGATTCAAGAAAGATTTGTGGATAGATATCGAAAACAAAACTATAACACCGTGAATGTCAAAACAAGAGTTTACTGACCTGACTGTCTTTTTTCATTTAATGAAATGGCAGTTTATTTTTTCATCTTAACTACCTTTAACAACATTTTTTTTATTTATTTGAATAATCAAATAAGATTATTTTTTAATAAATTAGGTTTTTTAAAGAAATATGTCTCTACTTTTTTCGAATTATGCGTAGTTTACTCAGAAATAACTCTTTTTTAAATAATGCATGGTTCGGAACAGTAACATTTTTCTTAACATTTTCATAAAGTAGGCATCTGTCATGGTAACAGTTTCATTGTAATGATTGTCATTTTACCTTTGCTATCATTTAAATTCTTAAGTTTCTTTATTTTCTTAGTTGTGATCTCTGTACTTGATTTTGCATTTCATTCGATTTTTTTACAACCATGAGCCATCATGCTCTTACTTAACAGTGAATGTGCCGATATGTATTTTATTTGGCTTCTTTAATGAAAATAATCTGGACACTCAAAGAGAGTATCGGCAACGTTTCCCTTAGATCATGCCGCACGCCTTTGTTTTTGTCACCAACAAGATAATTTGTTTCAAATATTTTAATTACCGATGAGACCTGTTTCACACAGGATGGCGTTATCAATTTGCACAATCTTACGTGGTATGAAAATCTCCTTGCCACTTTTGAAACTCGTCATCAACGGGGATTTTCAGTGAATGTTTGGATCGGCATTGTTGGCAATCACCTTCTTGGGACCATTCTTTCTACCGAATAGATTCAGAGGTGTTGAGTATCTAAGCTTTTTGGAAAATAATCTTCCAGACATGCTAGACGATATTCATCTAGAACTAAGAGCAAACATGATTTTTTTACAAGATGGAGCTACTCCATATTATGCTCGACAAGTGCAAGATTTTTTAAATCGATGATTCCCGAGAAAATGTGGAAATGACGCGACCATACTATGGCCACTTCATTCGCCGGATTTAAATGCAGATGATTTTTATTTATGGGGCGACGTAAAAAGAATGGTACACAGCTACACTTGTGATTACCATTGAAGAGCTGCGGTAACATATTAGTAAAGACATACGAGTTCAACATGAAATTTTTCAGTGTGTTCGATTCAACTTCCTAAGAATATTACGTGCCTGTATTTCGGTCCAGGGTGGACAATTTGAGTCTTTGCTTCGCGCTCGGAGTTAAGATTTTTTATGTTATTTACTTATTTTATGACTCAAAGCTATCACCTAAAATTCAAAATAAATAATGTTTCTATACTCTTTTGCTATCTTATGTTTATTAGTAACTTTGTCAGTAGGTCCCTTTCAGCCTGTAGACTAATTTCCATTACAACGAAACTGTCACCATGACATATGCCTATGTGGAAATGTAACAGTTCTGAACCATTATTATTTAAATAGTTATTACTGACTAAACTACGCAAAATTTGAAAAAAAATACAGAATTTTTTTTCTTTAAAAAAGTCTAATTCATGAAAAAATAATATTATTTGCTTGATAATTCAAAAAATAAATGAAAACTGTTATTTATTACCGATTTTGATGAAACTTATGCTAGTATGATTATTACCTACAATTTTCATTAAATTATCTATATCAGAAAGAATGTTATTTTAAAAAATATCCACATCTATATCTCAATAACATTGCTCTCGAGGAATTTTTTTTTTACTTTTTTTGGCTCTACATTTACCGTTTTAAGTTTTGTACCTTTTCAAACACCCTGTACATATGTATAAAGAAAACTAATAAAATTCCTTTAAAAAAAGTTATTAATTAAATCAATGTTGTTGGCCAGTGTCACTGTTATATACGTATATTATATATTATTGAACAGAGTGGACACAAAACATATTTTATTGTTTGATAATTACGAGAATACCTACATTCTTCGTTTGCAAAAAGAATATCCGCAAAATTAAAATGTATGAGCCAATAGGAGGTATTTAAGTAGGATATTACACATTTTTTGATCTTGTGCAAATGCTATGCTTTTAGAAAACATTAACAATGAATATTATTTGTTTAAGAAATATCAGTTGATTCAAGTCACGATTTATATTGGAATTGATTTAAACTGTTAAAAGTATATTATTTTTCAGCTATAAAAAGTAATATACTTTCTATTATTTCCGGTTTTTTATCGTATCTTTCTGAAAAGATTTTAGATTTTAAATTTCGTACCTAATCTTTAACAAACATAAAATAAATTAAAGCAAAACCTTGCGGTGAAGTCTACAAATATACTTTTATATAAGGTAATCAATCTTTAAAAACAAAATAATATTTTTGAAACTATTAAATATATTATTAACAGTAAACAATGTTCTTTTGCTTCAGAAGTGTCAATTAAGGTAATCTTTTTTAATATTTCCCGCACAGTCTTGCTAAAATGGTGGTTAATTAATTTATAGACCATGATTTTTTCAGTTATACCATCAAGGAAACATATAAATCAACGGAAGATTCCTTTTCTATATCCGTGACTTTCCTTAGTATGCTCATACTAAGTGAAAACGTGACCAACACCTATAACATTCTTTCAGACGCAGTTCTATCAGCTTATTATTAACAAATTATTTGATTTTTTTACTTACTGACTCCTAGATCGTGTGTGGCCGGGCAAACAACGTACCTGCAACAAAAATAAACATTTAACACTAAACGTAAGACAAAGTACACTACTCTTCGACTACGAACCACTGGTAGGTAAATGGAAGAGGTCATTTGCCTCTTCGAAGGTTAACAGAAAACGTTTATTTCGAACGCAAACAATACCCACATAACGCTCTTTTTTGGTATTGTTTTTCATCGTTTCCTATTATCCCAACGCAACGGCGTACATACCTACGTCGTTAAATTGGGAACATTGACATTAACATAGTGTTCGGATCTCGTTGCTCTATCACCGTTCGGATCTTTAGGCCGGTCGGCAGAAGAACAATGCAAAAGTAGTGGATAACCTTGGAGTAGGTGTTATTGCCCTAGCATTTCGTATAATTATAGAGTGGAAAATTACTATCGTGCGAAAACCATTCCACATTCGCAGGATAATGGCCAATATACCAGGATGGATCAAATATAAACATAATTTTAAGGTGTTCATAAGACAGAATAACGAAATTAGTTTTACTTGACCTTATGAAAGAAGCAAATTAACTCATAATTCCATAAAACGGCGCACCTGGTACGTAACAAATTTTAATATCTTTGAGATGGTTCAGCGTTGTAGCGTTGTGATGTTAGGGCCACATATACATTGGGGGGGGGTCCGCCAATATTCGAAAAGGGTGTTTAGGGGCAATTACATCTGAGAGGCAAGCTGGTCCTGGTCTATCAGTGGAAAAATTTTTCTAAATATGGTAGAACGTAGTTCGGGTGTAAGTACAAGGCGCATTGCAATCCGTCTTTAAATTCGTCAATCTACAGCATGGTAAGTCATTGACAAAAATGATGTAAAACCTTTCCATGTTCAGCGAGTCTAGAATCTTCAGGACGGTCATAATGATTTGCGGTTGTATATTTGCAGTTGAATAAATGCAAACCATACACTTTACAAATACATTTTGTTCACTGATGAGAGTAAATAACAGTGAATATCGTTGGTCAGATGAAAACCGCAAGTCCGAAAGTAACTCGGTTCAGCATTGACGTGTGGTGTGGTATGATTAATAATCAATTACTTGACTCATTTGTGCTAGATAGTCGTCTTACTAAGCTAGATATGTAGAATTTTTAGAAAATAATTTACAGATCTATAGGACGATGTTCGATATTAGGCAAAACATGTACTAGTATGATGGTGCCCCTGTACATTTTAGTCGTGTTGTGATCAATCATCTTAACAATCGGTTTTCACAACGCAGGATTGGCCGAGGTGGTTTTCAAAATTGGCCACCAAAGTCACCAGATTTGAATCGCCTCATATGAATTTACAGCTAAAAAGAACACGTTTGCATAAGGAGATACAGCTCTTCAAAATTTCCAAAAAATATGGAATAGCGCCTGTAATTTGAAATCCAAAAAGGGTAGAATGGTCTAATTTTACACAAATTTTCTACTAATGCATGTGAAACGTATCAACAATTTCTCGAAAATTTCTGCCACTTGGAAGGGGTTGAAATAAGCATTTATTTGACAAACAATGAGTATTCAGAAATACGTATCAGATAGCTTGGTTTATTTTAAAACTGTTACCTCTCTTTTTTGCTTTAAAACTAACCGCTTATTAACAGAAAAATAAAATTCATTATCATTCGCATTGCAACTAAGAAATATTTAAGTAGGCGGCTGTCATGCCAGTTTATCGGCATCGGCTGACATTTTTATGCAAACGTGTTCTTTTTAGCTGTAGATTCACCGGTACCAACTTCTTTTGAAAACACCATGTAGATAAAAATGTCTGTTTACTCCTCGTTGGGTACACATTAAAAACGTAACAAAAACTAGGTTATTGACCTAATAATACGGTAGGTCAAGATTCGCTCTCGATCGGATCAGAGGCGTGCCGGATTGTTTATCTCTGAATGTGTCTGTGAACAAATCGAGGCCACCAACAGTTAATAATGGTCTGCAAAGGGGTTTAAATAATGATTTGAAATTTGTTTTCTTCCATTAAAATTAATGACATTATGACTGATTCAACCTGTAGATTTGTGTTGGGAGATATCGAAGGGGCTCGCTAAGGCCAATTTACCGTCAGTAGCACCATGTCGAAGCAAGAGGTACACACGTCCGTTGAGCAATGCATTATTATTAAATTTTTGTCGTCGGAAGGCGTGAAACCAGTCGAAATTTTGCGATGGTTAACTGTACATTTTGTTTTCGAAATCCCAAGTCTATAACTGACAACAAAGTGGCCAAGAATGGAAAATGAGAGTTATAAACATCGATCCCGGACAAGCATCAATGAGGCGAACATTCGTGCATTCTGTGATATGATTGAAAGTGACCGGCGCACAATATTGTGGGAAATTGCTGCAGAGATCGAAATATCATATAGAAGTGCTTAATCACTTCCGATGACAGAGGGAGATGATTATACAACACATTTAATAAACAGAATTTTCGGTTAATAATTGATCTGCCCGCGTATTTAGAAATCACCTACGTACTATCAAGTGTACACGTTATACTGATGGTCTTATAGATATCTTTAAGTTGATCATTTTTGTTGTTCAAATTATTCTAAAATTGTATAATTCAAATTGTTTTGACAATTGACAGGATTGACAAGCAAGATCGTTGAAAACAAACGAACAGCCGCTACGATAACTTTATTTTACTGACGTTTTGCACAAATCGAAAAAAATCACCAACGTGGACAGTAGCTTTTTTATATACCTATATTTTATAACCTTTATTGCCCAATTTATATATAAGAACGTGCCAAAGTTTGCCAATGATTGCTCAAGTTTAAATTACTTTCTAATTCAGTTCCACGGATAGGGCAAAATGTAATTTAAGTTCGACTTGAATTCGGTTACTATTTCGGTAAGCTTGTTTTGAAGGTAGCTCAGAAAAAATATAACGTCACAGTTTTCATAGGAAACGTTTCTTGGTACCAGACTACAGTAAGGCGGTAACACTCTTCCATATTCATCAAAAGATATCTTAACATGTCACAAGCAGTTTAATAAATGGTGTTCTGAAATTTGTGTTAATAAAATGCTAGAAGTAGATCATTCTTCTGACTGGAATTATGTTTGCGCTTGAGTAGGATTGTTTTGATTTCAATGCATTCCACTTTTTGTTAACGTTAACAAGATGCGAGTATTAATTGATGTACGCTCATGTCTTAGGTCAAAGTATTTGAACCGTGTTAACAACAATTGAATGACTTTTTTCTGGAGATAATTAGGTTATAGAAGTTCTGGCATGCAGCAGTTAGATGTGGAGGAATGATAGTTTGGTAAAGTATCTACTCTGAAAAGTTCTAAACCTATGTATAGTTCTTTTCATATACAGGGTAAGCCAAAAAGAATG
>JALDAQ010000151.1:0-25000 GCA_025584915.1 Monochamus saltuarius
GAATTTGTCCTGTTCATTTTCTACTTGTTCTGCGGTACAACTTTTTCTAACTTCTGTAACATTAATATTTTTGGAAAATTCCGCAGATCCAGACCGTCTACTAGTTGAAAATATATTAGTGACAATAATTTTTGTGCTGTTGCCACTTTGTTCGACAATGAATTTTTCATAGAGCCTTCAGTAAAAGTGGTTGATTTCTAACCACCCTGGCGCTTAATATTAGTTATACCTGCTCCAGCGTCGACTAATAAAGTGGTCGAAGTACGCCGAAAACAATGCCTGATATACTCCTTTGGATTGGAGTGTTTCACGTTTTTAAAGGAACAACATTTAACAAAATCATCATAAGTTTTGTTGTAAAGTTTTTTTATTTTTCCGGCAACAAGCTTCCTTTTGTTTCCTCCGCCGCTTTAAAAATTTCAGGAGGCGTTCTTGGAATGTTTTTTATACGACTGTCACTATTGAAATCCATATTTTACCATTTATATATGAAAAAATCTCACTTTGCTAGAGGTTGTTCGCATACTTAAATGGCGTACATGAAAACTGCCTTTGTTGATATTATTGCTAGGTATCCGTCACAACTGTCAATTCGGCTCCAACAAAAATTACTTGATTTTACTTGCCGAGATACTTATTTCCACAAATACATAATATGATGCATAGCAAATTTATAAATGTTCTAAATACCGGCTGTTTTGTGTAAATCCCGTGTGTCGTAATGTCTAAATCTCGGGTTATTACACTGCTGTATGTATTTTCAGCGGAAAAGGCATTTTACCTGAAACGAAACCAGTTTTTACTCGATGCACTAAATATTTCAAATAAGATAATTTCGAAAACGGTTACTTCTAACAACTTCAACAAGACATACCTTTTTCAGATAAAAAAGGTAGGAGAATCGATCGCTTTAGTAGTTAGACGGATACACTAAGCCACAAATGAGTTCTGCCTAGAAGCACGATATGCCACAAGAAAGTGGCGCCCTCTATTAGTGACGTCAAACTGAGAGACCAATTGGAATTTCTCCCTTAAAATAACTTTTTTTTAAAGTTATATGCAAATAACAAAAATAGATTTTAACTTTGACACTGTATCATTTTAATCGTCAACTTTCGGACTAAGCTAAGTTTAGCACCATAGGATTATTTTGTCCTCAGGAATATTCTTGCTTTTTATCCCATTACTTAACTTGTAACTGTGTGTAACTTATTATTCTGCATATTTTCCTAACATATAGGGATATGCTACCAATTCCTCAAACGTTTCCAATGTTAAAAAGATTGTCGTTTTGTTAAATTTGAAGTTACTGGAAATGGAAGAACCTTTTAAACATATGATAGCAATAATTTTATAAGATTGAAACAATTCCAACATTCCATTAAAATATGTGGTGCATGTGATAGGTTATAATTGGCCACTCTTTGCATTTATAACTTACCTGATACATAAAATGCTTTAAACCCGGTAGAGCTTCCTTTGTAATTTCTTGCAAAACATTTCAGATATCCAGATTCGGTAGCGTTGATGGTTACCTCGGATACGAATTCAAATCCCTTGCTTTTAGATATTGTTCCATTTATCTAAAACAATAATAATTTATGTCTAATTTGTTACGCTTCATGTCAAAGGGAAATCGTTTACCGGCTTAAACTCGCAAGCTTCAGACTGACAAGATTTGAAGTACCATTCGAACTCTGGCTCTGGGTTAGCATATGCTTTACATTTCACTGTAGTCTGGGTATCAATTAGATGGAACGGTTTTACGTCTAACACTACTGTTGGTTTATCTATAACAAATCAGTTACTGTCACACTGTAACTGTAAATAGATTTATTTCAACGTACCTGTGACATTTAGAAAGAAATTCTTTTTCTCCGTTCTATTATTGATAGCCAACAAGGTGAAAAAGCCGTAATCTCTAATTTCTATATTTTTAATTTTCAAAAATGCTCTGTTTTTAGAAGAGTCATAGTAGGATTCGTATTTGCTTCCATTTTCCATCCGTATTGTTTCATTTTTGTTATTTAACCTAAGGACATAAAAAACCGTCAGATACACAGCAAATTTTAACACCGCATTCTTCATCTAAGGATAACAGTTTGCCATGATTAGATCATTTTGATTTCTTTAGTTTTAAAGTTTTATATTTGATTTATAAATAGTCGGATACCACGTCTTTGTTCAAATGTAATGTGTTATAGTAACATGTTTTTAGAACTATGATCGTTAAATGACATCTGACATTATTTTGAACAATAAATTAAAGCTAATTTTATGAAACATAATCATAAATTTTTCTTATGCGAAGAAATTGTGAAGTCAAGTTCTTTGAAAAAGATCGGTGTATTATGCTATTGCATTTATGGCGTTGCGTTGTGTTTGTTTTGCTGTTTTGTTATGAGTAACAGAAGAGTGTATAATAATGTTACTGTTAATTACATGAAGTAAAAAATAAGAAAGGTCACCTAACCCTGTATTTTATTATTTTTTGCATTAAAGCACACACACGCCACATGCTCTATATCTCTAGATACAAGTTGTGTCAGACTATGCTTCAATATTACTATAATGTAAACTATAAATTGCTGTTAATGTAGTTAGGTGAGGGAAATATCAGGGTTGCATTTAAAAATTGTAGTGACCCAATTTCATGAATAATTTAAAACAGGTGGATGTACATATTTAATAATGAAACTTTTTTCGAGCAATAACAACATTAATTTATTAATAAGTAAATTTTCATAAAGTTATACTTAAGACAAAACTTGAAAATTGTAGTATGCGCCTTAATTTTTTAGGAATTAATGAATCAAAATCACAACGATTATGATTACTGATTTGTTTTATTTATATTAAATAAAATTCTTTGTTGAATATCATTGATTTTTACTTAAAGCTAAGCGTTTTATCAAGAAATGTGAAGTATACATATTTTCTCATATGTAGGATATTTTGAGTCTATAAAAATATAATTAAGAAAACAATAGACACTGGTTAAACATTTGTATTATAGATTTATAACATATAAACCACGAAAGTCAGTAGCTTATTATATATTATTCTTAAGCTTCTACTTTAGTGAAATTTATTTACAGTTTTGTAGGATAGCCCTAAAGATTCAACATTGAGGCCGCTGATTTTTATTTTGTTTATAGTCGAGGTTATGTAAGAATGGCTTAAATATATTGCAAAAATACATATAACAAAACAACTTACATCTTAAAATAAATGACTTATCTCTTGCACAAAAAATATTGGTATACAATAAAATTGATTGCAATAATTATAACATTAATGGACGTACTTCGTTTCAAGTAGACTAATTTAAGGTTTTCCGGTAAAATTTGTACTACTTTGTCTGAATTCATCATGTATATGATTTATTACAACAGTTAGGTATCAGGCATTGATATTAAAGTGCCAGAAACGTTCATCAAACAGTTTACACTACTAAGCTACCTTTAAAGATATTGATTTAACCAATTGGATTTCTCTGATGGCTAGAAACCAATTCCGAATCTCTGTTGGAACAGACAATTTATGTTATATTACTATATTTTTTTTGCAGAACCCTAATTGCCTTTTGGGTTTGCATATGCTAACTAAATAAACCAAAAAAACACTATAGGGCTCATTTTTATACAAGATCTTCTACAACTTCGGCAGATAGTAGCAGGGTTAATTTCAAACATTTTTCTTATATGAGTATAAATAAGTCCGATTCGTATTAATACTACCTCAAATGTTGACATTGAAACGTTCTTTAACCTATCTTCACCTAATTGCATGTAGATTTTGTAACACCCAGATATGTTCATTATGCTTACTATTTATGCCGTGCCTAGTAAAACAAACAATCATTAGACCACAAGACAAGCGTGTGCATGTTGTTGAAATAACCAGGGACAAAATTCTAATCGCTAAATCTCCAACTATGTAACGCTCGTACATTTTGGTGATGAAACGGATGTAATATTTCTCTGTTCAATACAGACCATACGAAGTTCGGTGATAAATGAAGATTGCTTGCTATACGCCGAACTCTAATTGAAGAGTTGTCAATGGCAGCATCTATTATAGCTTCTTCATTTTGTACAATCACTTCAGTCGGACGCATGGCGTTTTTGGAGCGGGGTTGTTACCTTCTTCTCGAACTCTAACTGATGCACTAAATACTGTGTTGGCAGGTTGATGTCTATTTGGGTATCTTCGTCGGTATTCTACTTGGAATACCCATAGACGAAGACATTATCTGTATACTCTTCAGTTTTAAGTAAATGCATTTTTTTAGCACTTTAACGCTAAGTGTCAAATGAATAAACAACACGACACTAATCATAATTATTGTTATAGCAACCATCATTTTTATTTATCAGACTACTTTGATTAGAATATGAAATTATATATTTTTAAATGCTTGTAGCTTATAAACAAAACCGAGTCGATATGATCATATAAGAAAAAATGTTTAAAATCAACCCAGCCATCAGTTGCCATAGAGCTTGTAGCCTGTGCCCCTGTATAGAGACCAACTTCTTATATTTGATCCCGCAATGCTTTAGCAGAATAATACTGGCTAATTTGAGGTACTTACCAAGTTACAGTGGGTTTTGGATGACCCTTAACAACTACGCTCCATTGAACTGATGGTTCTCCCGCTGATGCAACTATGGAGTATACATCGTTTTCTTCCTCCACAACAAGGAAATGTTCGTTGACATCTAAAAAGATCATAATCAAAATCTTGTATCTAATAGTGGAATTCACCACCCACCATAAATTTTAACGTTCAAGCTAGCTTGAGAGCTGTGGTGTTGATTATCCGTAACATTGCAGAAATAGGTTCCATTATCTGACTTCGTAGTGTTGTATATAGTTAATGTTTCCACCATTTTGTCTTTGTTTCTCTCCTTGCGCGTATGCATCCGATGTTCCTAAACCAAAAAGTTATTTTTGTATAAGTGGTAGAGATCACAGGTAACAGCACAATAAATTGTTAAACGAGGATATCGTTTCATTGTGTAAAATGGTAATATCTATACAGTTTGTAACCTACTTATGAAATAAATTCGATAACTGTAAATATTACAAGAATAGTCCTTGGAACATCAGCACTTTTTCAATAAAAACAACGAGAATAATATTAACCCAAATTGTAAAATATTAGATTAGGTTTAAGGCGTCAGTACTTGAATCGAGGTGACTAGATCGCTGTGGGTTCGACCCCCACAGCCGGTAGACCGTATATAAGCTATATTCGTGGAGAGACTGGCAGCCTCTCTGCGGGTATGGTAGGGTGGAAGAATGTTGGCTTGGGTCAATGTGAGAGATTGATACCGGTTGACATTTGACTACCCCCCTCATTCCTGCACTGAATGGCGGTTAGAGCCTACCAACGTAAGTCGTTCCTGGGCGCAAAGGCGGTCTGCTTACTAATAATATGCCGCCCCCTCTTCCGCACAAGTCTCCGACTTCTGGGCTAATCATCGTGATTAGAAGGAGGGGTAGAGATATTATTATTATTATTATTATAATGATGTTTTTATTGACAAAGCTAATACGTAATTTAACACTATAATACATAATTTGCATGCATCATCATATTCTTTAGATGAGTTTTTAACGGAAACGGCTGCTCCTAGAGACTTCTATAAGGTGTACATTTCTTAAGCAGAAAAGGTAGGGGAAAATATGTTTCTATTCCAAAATAACATACACAGTGGCACAACAAAATTCAAGGGATTTAAAAAGATCCTAATGGTCGCTTGTGGCGCCCTCTGGGAAATACAGCCAATCGTCTATAAAATTTGAACTTATTAAAGAAAATGTAATAAATTTTTTTAAATTTGGCATCCTGTATATCCTAAACAAAGTGTTTCCAGTCCTAAGTTCATAGGAATTTTTTTGCTTAAAATTGAACGTAGAATAACATAGTGAAATATGTACATCTCCTCCTGAAACACCCTGTATATACAGATCCCATGCTAAAATTACACTTTTTACTAGTTATGTTTCCTTTGAAAATTAGCCGCATTTGTGACAACATGAATCTACATTATATAGTTTAGAATCCAGAAATGTCTCAATTTTTTTGTAAACGTAATTATACAAATCACAAATTATAACAGCATATTTACACTAAAGATGCAATACTTACTTAACGGTTTATTTTACAAAAATATAAAAACATAATACTTTATATATAGAATGAACTATGAGTTGTGAAACCAACAAATTTGAAGCATGTTTTATAATTACATTTTAACTCATTATACTAAAACTGTTTAATGACTATTTTGAATCATTTGACAAACTTCATTAACTCAACGATACTAATTTGCACTTTCAAATCTTACCTATTTGTACGACAAACTCAATTATGACTAATCTACTTTTTCTTTGCCTTACTGTATCATAATGATTGTAATAATAATAATAATAAAAATTTATTTAACGGCATAACATACATTAGTAGCTAGTTGTATTTTATGCCATTAAATAATTTATTATTATCACTATGATACAGTACGACAAAGAAAAATTCTATTGTGCCCAGTAGGTAAATACAAAAATTGTTTAATGCGAAAACAAAACAGACTGATAAAATCATCAAAAAAAGTATATACTTCTATAAACAGACAGCAAATCCATAAATAATTAAATAACACGATAAAATAATAAAAAAGAAATCGAGACAGGCCATACGTGCAAACGGAATAACAATTTCACGCACTCAAACTAACATGGTGACAGTCACAACCATGCATTCTAGATTGAATTGATTGATGGTACAGCAACAACAGAATCAGGTAGTTTTAATTCAAATATTTGAGTTGACATTAGTCAGATAGAGGGTTGGGTTATTACGACTCATAAATTGGGGAACAGGAAATTATATAATAGATAAAAGACAGTCAATCTGGTTATGCAGTAACATATATAACAAATTGATTCAGAAGAAATTGGTGATCATAATCAATAGCTTCAATCAATTAACAAAATTTTCTCTGAGATCTCTCTAAGCCATTAATATAAAGGCCACCATACAAAACTACAATAGTCCAACTTAGAACGAACATAACAGAAGAATAATGTCTTAAGAGCAAGCTCATTGTCAAAATTTGACATCTTCCTTCCTTATAATAAATTTCACATTTTTAAGGCTGAACTTATCAAAATAAACTCCAAGGTTTTTAACTGTATTCGATCTTTCTAATATTTGGGAGTTAAAAATATAATTAAATATAATAGGACTTTTTTCCGTGTAAATGTCAGAATTCTACACTAAATCATTAACACTACACATGTCTGTATCTTTTGCAACTGATCTTGACAAATAAACAATTATCAACAGATTCAACTTTCATAACTATTTAACATCATCAACAAAGAACAGATAATCACAATCTATTACAGAAGATAAATCAGTAATGAAGAGTAAAAATAGCAGTGGTCCAAGATTAGATCCCTGGGGAACTCCAGATGTTGCTAAAAAAATTAGAATGGTGACCATTCTAAGCAATATATTGTTGTCTATCTTGCAAGTAAAAGTGAAGTAACTTCAACAGAGTTTCACTGAACCCAAAATTATTAAGTTTTGTAATTAAAAAGTCATGGTCCATACAGTCGAAAGGCTTTGAGAAGTCGGTGTATACTACATCTTCAAGTTCTTTGGATACGGATGGATACTTATTGTAGCAACATAATTACTTATGGTACCGATCTGTACCACTGTTACAATAATGAGTTCAGTTATGACAATAATTTATGTTTGAGTAGTAATAAGGTCTGTTCAAGCAAGGAATCAGCGCTGGTTTCAACTGTCAGAAATATTCGAAGAGTAAAGTTATGAATTTGTTTTAAATAAAAATCAAGCAATAAGTAGTTAGACGAACGTTTTTGATAGTTTGGAACCAGTATAGGTTCCTTGCTTGAACATACCTGTTATTTACCAACTACAGTTAAGTGCAAAATAACACAAGTAAACTAATGACTTACCGGAAGTGCATCTCAAAATTCAATAAAATAATTTGCTGACTATAAGTGATGTAATTGCTTATCAGCGACATGTGTAGAAATATAGAAATATTATTTTACTTGTGTGTAATATTTAAGACACCTAGTCCAGATAAAATATATTTACAGTGTACATATGACGTTATAACTCAAATTCTGGTGACACATTATAGCTATGTAAAATAAATTAAGTCCCATGAAACTCATTAGTTTGTGTACCTGTTTCTTCGTGTTCCAGCAATACGTACAGTTATCAAATCACTGAATTTATTTCATAAGTAGTTACCGCTAAAACTATTATATACTTACGTCCATTGGAACTGGTGTTCCCCAATTGAAGTACACATTATTTTTCGCTATTACAACACATTGTAGATTTAATTTTTTTCCTATAATGGTATGGCCTTCACTTAAATCCACTAGATGTGGTATTGGCAGGTGACTGATAGGAACTAATATAAAAAATATGGATTATTATACGGGGTGTTTAAAAAAACATGACAATAATGCTAGGACCATTGAAAAATAAGTGGGTTTTGAGACAGGTGTTATTAGTTTTTTTTATGTTAGGTGATAGTGATATTTTATTCTCTAACTTTTTTAAGGTAGGTTTTTCCCATATTAAGCCTTGTTATATTATGCAAAATTTTGTTTTACACAAAAAGGTGCTCTTAGTAAATTTGTTAATAATGCAAACGTATCTGTGACAAAATTTCATCAAACCTGTTGGACATACATTCAAAATTTGATTTTTTAAAATTATTTTACATGCCCTATATAAAAAAAATAAGTGGCTATAGGACATACGTTTATTAAGCAAACCCCACTTATTTTGAATGGAACTCTTACATAAAAAAAAAACAACTACTTAATCTGAAGAATTTCAGAGGGAAGTGACAATAGTTTTTGGTTTTAAAAAAAATCAGAATTCAATAGTAATATAGAATTATTGCTTTATTTAATTTGATATTTTGTCAATTGACAAAAAGTAGCCAAACTGCGTTTCGCTAAGTATAGATTTATAAAAATTATTGTCACTTTTTATTACTTATTTTAGACAGAGTGAAACAAAGCATATTAAAAACAATACCAACACCAATAACTGGACAGTGCATGATAGAAAAGGTGCGTAAAGGGAAGAAATAGTTTTAGTGGAGTAAGAAACAGAACCTTAAAATATTCAGTTCACATTTACAAATTAGTTTGCACACACTGATAGTGACTTCATGATAAAAAATTACAATTATACAATTTAGAGATACCTAAAAGTTGCGAATTGAGGTGATTTCCAAGTGGTGCGAGATATTTGTTGAAAATGTCAATGAAAGTTTTTGGAAAAAAAAGGTGGATATATATAGGTATCTATCAGAAATACTATTTTTTTTGCAGTAACTGCTTAGAAACATTGTAGAATTTTTAATCTTGCATGTTAATGGACCTATATGAATGACTAACAAAGTGTATTTTGTTTAGTGTTAGAATGGAATAAAGAACATCACAAAATTAAGAGAAAGAGAATGAAGAATTATTAGTTCTGCCACACCAACGAAAGAAGAAGCATGGACTACCACCAGAAGCATTTCAGTGCCTTACTTACGACTGGGATCAATGAATAAATGCACGAGAACTTCAGCTGATTCAGAATTTTTGAAGAAACTACATGAATATATTTGCTGTTGGCTGAGATCTGATACAAAAAGGCTAAATCCGGTTTTAGGATCGTAAACAGCTTCGTCCACCTGTAAAATAAAGTTTTAATATATAGTGCAACGACAAAAACAAATACAATTTTATATATTTCTCTCAGTTCAGTACGCATCCCAGTTCAAATTGCTCAAAAATTACTTTGTTCAAAACTTGTTCAAAATTACTTTCAACTGTAAATGTATTTGTTTTTGTATCTTTGTGTTTAGCTAAACAGATAAAATAATAACCTACTTTCCACGGTTATTTGAACGATGGGCCTCTGGATAACACCGTTTTTGTAGAAGGTACATTCGAACACTGGATCGATGTGTAGGCTTTTGGTGTCGTTTGTAAAGAATCCATAGAGAGGGTCGTAACGGTAAAGGGTCTCGTCTGAATTTATACCGCCTAAAGTTACCTTTTAAATTTAAACAAAGTTAGTAACTTATATACAGGGTGAACCTTAAATAAGTACAAATATTTTAACCAGCAGTACAGGTCACTGTGTAGAACACATAAATAGTTATTTTTTACAAAAAATCTGGGATAAAAGTCAAATTTAAATTTCGTTATTTTTTAATAGAAAACTTGTTGAGGACCGCTGACCCGACTCCACATTTCAAAATTATGCTTTTAATGATGTTTGTAGAAAAATGTTTATTGTGTTGCTCATAGTTTATGTCCAAATCGAAACGTTTATATTGACAAAAACTGTGCACTATAACCACTACTTAACGCTAGTTACAAGTGTTGACGACTAAAATTTATAGTTTGTTCAGAATGACGTCTCTAAATCTGAATGCAGGCTTTGATTATGTGTTAATGATTGGTGAACGTTTTGTATAACTTCACAGAAAGAAATCGAGTGCGTTCAGTTCCGTTATACGTATTGTACGAGTAGTAGTCAATTTGTTAAAGATGAAAACCACACTCGAAATTGGTATCTGTCTGGTGGCACCGCTGACGACTAACATTGGCTGTTTGCTATTGGTTTTTCAGGTATAACTCAATGCTGGTCTGAGCATTAGCCCCAAAAATAGTTGTTTGCTAAAATTCTGCTTTTGCAAATATAGTAATCGTTGCCGCACTAGACACACGTGATACATATGTTATTTCTGTTTGGGTGCTATAAAGAAATATATACTACAATTCAATATAAATTTTTAACGATATATAGCGTCTAATAGCGACTATGAAAAAAAATTTAAACGCTATTTTGGTTAAAAATACCTAAAATTTAGCAATAGCGTGTTTTTAAAATTTAATTAGTTGGGTCACATATTCTTCTAAGAGCGTAGATGTAGGTACATCTTACATCCAGGTCACCCACTAACTAATCATATCAACCTGTTTGGTAAATTAATTTCAAATAAATTTCAGGTGACAAAATAGAGTTTACTATCAATTTATATGTTTGAGGAAGGCTAGTTCTATCACATATAGAGCTAATCTAATAGACAAGTCTGTGATTGTTCTTCGAGAAAATAACAATGGCGCATCACTCTATTTCTTAAAGTTTTCCAGCTACAGGGCATTTTCAAAACCCAGCCTTACCGAAAAAGTCTCTATAGCATGAAAACGATAAGAGATAGAGGGATGCGGTTTTCGCCATTATTATTATTCTCCCATATATAAGAACCTAGGACTTGTATATGAGATTTGCTCTATCTATAGCAGAACCACCCATAACCCTTAAAACTATACCAATTGACATATATGCATTCATACATACATACAAACGCATAAATATACACATTTCATAGTTTCTGACAAACTTAAATACAAATTTTTAGATAGTACTTGCAAGAATCTGACCCCAACCATTTGAGAGACAAGCGTACTGATGATGGTGAACTTGTCAGAGTAAAATACATTGAGTATACACAAAAATTAATTACATTAACACTTACATTAATTCCATCAGCCATGGTTGAAAGTGTGACTTCTACATCAGGAGCAGTGGGTTTACAAGGGATGACAGCTTCTTGGTACTGAGTCACAACAACTTGTTCGATTGCATTGTTTAATTCCAGAGTAGTTAAATGATCTGGATCTGAAAACAATTGCTTCATTACAAGGGCTAAGTGCGCGAAAGCGAAATACTCATATAGAAATATCAGTTGAATATGCTTACCATTAACATATAAATATACACTAGTGCTTTCTTCCGTGTTATCTATATCTGCATCTCCGTAATGACAGTAGTAAAAACCAACAAAAGGGTAACTCATGTTAATAATTTGCAGTCTGCTTCCATACTGGTAATGATTGTTTATAGGTGTCTCAGACTCAGTAGTGAATGTGGTCCAAGATCGTTTGTCTCCCTAAATCAGACATTTGTTTTAAAATGTATCAAACTGTTTTGTTATCAATGTTCAAGTAGAGCAAAAAGTTAAAATAAAATTCGAGTCTCAGAAAACATGTTTTAGCTTACCTTTACGTCAGGTACAGTCCATTTCAAAGGTCTGCTTCCTTCACAAAATAACGTGTGATTGTCATTTGCTTCAACTACTGTCTCAAATTGTGATATAATTTCTGGTCTGCCATTTGGTGCAGCTGAAAGCATATTTTAGTGTTATGTAATTATCATAGTTATTTATGTACTAAGGACAGTAGATGCCCTGAGGATGGTAATCTTACAGGAAATACTAGTTCGTTATGACATTCCCAATATAAATATAGAGAAAAATCTGAAATTGATCAAAGTAGACACAATTAGAGATATGCATTAGGTCTGTAGGATGATTCAGTCATATCACTAATTTAAACCACATATTCGGAAAGTCTAATAAAGACAGAAAATCGAAGAAAAAGTTTTTCGACCTTTCAAACGAGAAGCAAACAAATCCATAACTTCCCGTAACACGGCGCTCTTGATAAGCTACAAATTTTCTGATGACGCAGCGATATGGCGTTCGAGTGTTAAAGCAAAACAGTGTTGCCACATCAGGACCACATACATCATAATATTCTCTTGTCTTAAGCGTGTTCATCAACTATACCACCATTACATTTATTTCCCGCAAATCCTTGACCCATTAGTTCATTTCGGAATATTCAATAATTTATAGTGTTTACTGTCTGAATTCTAATTGTTGATATTATCCTAACTTTTGACGATTGTAGGCCGCTAGATATGTTAGGCATTGCCAGAAAAAGAAATAATTTATTAATTATGCTATTTAAATAGGATAGTAAAGGTAAACTATTTTTATATTTGAGGATGTCGGACGGCCTCATAACTCTGGAAAGCTCAAAATTTTTCGCCAAAAGTGAAATCCTACAGTCTTATTCAAAAACGAAGCTTATAAAACCTATGATGTATGATATTGACGTTTATAAAGCCAACTCTATGGTTGTTAGGGAAATGCTGTGTTTGTTGGGATAAACGAGTGCAAAGCTAACATGAAATCGTCATTTAAGGAGGATACTAAAAACGGCGTACATATTTTGGTATTGCTGCAAGATCGTTGGTTAAACCTTAGTAATGAAACCAAAGGTGGTAAGGTGGTCTTGTAGATATGCACTGCCATTGTGAGCTCACCCAGATGCAAAGGATTTGATGCCTGAGCATAACTGGAGCTATGCGAACAACACCCATCATAACAATAGTAAGGTGGTCTCAAGACCACCACCAAGATTATACCAGATGTAGGTTGCGGAGAAGTTAGAAGTCGCCTGTGGAGTGGGGTTGTCAGAAAGATGCAGGTATACATTTACAGTATTTTTCCCAACTTTGCGTTTGACAGACCCTACGCGGAACGAGAAGACCATGTCTAGGACAAATCTTTGCCTGGTGACAGGTATGTAAAATGGATACTGTCGGTTAAGGAAGCACCTCTATTATATGAGGAAGTGTATAATACCTCTTTGTAGGGGTTGCGAATAGGAAGACGATACAGTATTCCATGCACTCTGTGAGCGCACTGTCGTCAACAAGAGAATCCGTGTTGGTACCATAACGTACGTGAACATTTGAAGTTAGTGTAAAAAAATTCAAAAAGTCTTCATGTGGCACCGAATGAGACGTTTCTTATTAGTTTATTTATATTTAGGGTATCTACGAGTATTTGGGTCAGAAAAGTACGTAGATTTGCATAGAACATCGACAACTCTTCTGGTAAAGTCTGGAGCTAGTGTGACCACGTGGAAGAATCTTTACAGGACCTCTTCCAAAAATGATGTTTCAGCGATATTGACAGGCATACTCTCTGGATTTGTTTTGTTACAGAGATCTGATATCCAGGAGATGAAAATCAACATTTTCTGCATGTAATGTAAATATCGCTGTAAATTAGTGTAACAAAAATGATTTAAAAAATAACGAAAATTCAAAACCGCTTAACTCACAGTATTTATTACCATACAGCATGTTCTACAAGCTCTACGACAGATGGTAGCTGAGTTATTTTTTATATATGAACATAGGTCCGATTCGTTTTTGTTTGGAAGTTACAAGCATTTTAAAAATATATAATTTCGTATTTCAATTAAAGTAACCTGACGGTTGCTATAGTTTAGGCAAGAATTCATACGACTTATTCATTATATTTTCATCAAAATATTTAAAAAACTGCAACTGTGAAAAATAAAACTGTATATTACACTAAATTCTGAAAAACTGTTGTTTTTAACGCGACAGACCATCGAAGTTTCTGAAAAAGTAGCCGTGTTTCGAAACCCCCATTCTTCAATCTCTTGTAGTTTCCAAAACACCCTGCAATTACAACGAAATTAAAACACCCCGTACAATGGTTTAAAGTTTTTATCACGCAAATTGGTTCTGATAATTAGTTTGTAGTCAATTTACAAGTACATTCAAAATTTGCGAATGGAATGAACTAGTCATACTGTTTATTTTAATCTTATTTCACCACCCAAACTGATTCAGAGAAACTAAATAGTCAGAAGCTCATTTAGCTGTCTCAAACTTTACTGGATCTACTATAGCTTTCCGAGTTGGGTAACTGGTTTCTACCAGTAGCAAAATTGGTAAAACACTGAAAATGCCGGCAATGAGTAGTATCGAAACGTTCGAAGGTTTTCACCTACAGCAGCTTTGAAAATTTAATTTATACTAAATTATTAATTCTTTAACCGTTCTTCTGGCCGTTGTGACAGGTTTGAACACAGTCTAGAAAAAATACTTTCCAATTAATAGGAATGGCCCAATAAATGATTCCTTTTTTATTCATGGAGAACATTTCCATTGCCACACTTTGGACTGATTTTATTACTAGCACAAGCCAAGAATGCGTTGTAAATAAGAGGATGTAAAAAACTATCAAAAAAACGAGTAGGTTTAACTTCCTCTTGATAAACTCTGGGTTATTTGTATAATACGGTTACGGACAAAATAGAACGTACTATATGCTTTATCAAATGGGATAGTTTGAAGTGAAGTCACATAAAATGTGTAAATTTATAAGATATATTCAAGAGTATCTGCTAAGCTTTTAAGTGCGCAATAAAAGATTCAACACTGGTTGAGTCATATGAATAAAAATGATCTCAATTGATATTGTCTTTGTTTTCTGATTCAACCAAAATGTAACACTAATGAAGGCTATGTATAGTATATTACAGAATTTGTATACCTATGCTTACATTTTTCTAAATATAAAATTTCAACCAAAAAATTATTGATAAGTGTGTTCTAAGTTGTTCATTCTGTATGTTTATTTGATACCGCATTTTATGACCCGTTGCGTGAATCATGAGTGTAAATAGCTATTTGTTTAAAACATATTTATTTTTATACTTTTTAATTTAGTATTATACATATGGAAATGAAAAAAAATATTTAAATGTCAAGCCAATTCAATTAAAATTTGCATTTTTTACAAAATTCAGAATACAGAAAGTCAAATCAAATTATGCTTTATTGTGAGAATCTTAATATAACTGTTAAACCAATTCTATTAAAATTTGTATTTTTTACAAAATTCAGTATACAGAAAATCAAATCCAATTATGTTTTCTTGTCAGAAGAAACAATTCTTATCGACAAAGTAATAAAGTATTACAAATTAAAATAGAAAGAAAAAACATTAAAAGCAATACAAGAGGACTGGTACAGTCAGATAAAAATTTCTATAGGTAAAATGAATAATTTCACTAGACACAAACACATAAATTTTTCTCTAGACCGTGCCAGCAGCAAATTGCCAACGACGGCTAATTCATGGCCACCCTAAAAGATCCAGTCGCTAAAACTTGCTGTTTATGCCTATTTACGTTGGCTGTACTGTAGCGTGAAGCTTATTTGTTTACTGTGATTGGTTACAATCTTTAATGACATTTAAAATGACAGCAAGTTAGTTAATTTCATCGCTGCCATCAAACAAATGTGAAACTGGTTAAATGTCCATGGGACGAAGACCATAAGCAAGAAAAAGAAGAAGAAAAATATTTGCAGAACTGCAACATAAAGCAAATAAAATATCTATTTTTCGGACCTTAAGACAGTAGGCGATGCGGGACATGTCACGTGACGTATATAACGGAACGGCGTCGTCTATATTTTTTCTAGGTTTGTGATTTTTATCCCATTATAAGAGATAGATTCCTTAACCACATTATTTTTTGATAAAGGTAATGGTAATCTCAACTTTTGCGAAGATCGAGTGTTATGATTTGATGGTACTGAATTATATTTGTCACAATTTTTGTGAATTAAGCAGCTGATTTCTAATATAAATATCGAATAACAGTAAGCATTATGTGATTTTTAAACAGCTCCCTGCACAACTCACGCGCTTTTAGATTACAGAGAGTCCTAATGGTTATTTTTTGTATGACTTGCACCATCTGCAATAATTGTTTGCTGCGCACTCCCCAAAACGCTATACCATAGAATAGATGGGAGTCAATAAGAACGAAATAGGCAGTTTTAGTAGCAGTAAAAAAATTCTTGCACAACTTCGTGAAATGCTCGTTAAATTTTAATTTTTTGTCGATGAGAAGTCCGATAAATTTGGTGTAGATATTATTTGTGCTTAAGCTCAAGTCAGAAAGCTCGCAGCGGAATTTAGTAGATTCGTATTAAGAGTATTGAAAACAAGCAAGTTGTCGTCACACCAAGATTTAATTTGTTCTATGTCAACTTGAATATTGTTATGTAATGTATGCTCATCTTTATCATGTCACAATATGGTGGTATCATCGGCAAATAATGTATATTTCCCGGATATATTAATTTGTGTAAGATCGTTTATATAAAGTAGGAACAATGTGGGACCCAGTACTGAACCCTGTGGTACACCACATTGAGTTGCCTCAATAAGAGGGTACTGGTTAGTTTTTACCAGTTGATTGCAATTTTCTAGGTACGATTTGGACCACTGATGGATGCTTCCTCTAAAACCATAGTATCGTCCAGCAGGATTATGTGACCCGCAGAAGCCTTAGATCGCAAAACACTACTGCGGCTGCCTACCCTTCATTAATTTCGTAATAAACTTTTGTTAGAAAGGAAAATATTACCGCTCTTTTGCATTTGAAAACCAAACTGGTTCTCACTCAAGATATTATTTTTGTTTTCTGAACTAATTTTTCAATTATTTTAACCAAAGTAGATATTAATGATGTTGGACAATAATTAGAATGATCAGCTGAATCACCTCCTTTATGTAGTGGAATTATAACTGCGGTTTTCAAAAATTGAGGAAAGGCACATTCAAATAACTGATTGATGAGAGCTGCCGAAACCTCAAGAGCAGAATCAGGAAGCTTTGCAAATATAACGTAATGATAGTTCATCCAGTCCTGATTTCTTTTTATTTTTGATACCTATGGTGATTTCTTTCAATTCAGTGGCATGTGTTGGAACCAAATGCCAATTTTCTTCAACATAATGATTTAGCATATAATAATTTAAGTTATTTGTGGGGCTTAAGTGTGCAGTTACTTTAGAGGCTACAGTCCAGTAATAGTCGTAGGATATTTGGGCTCAATGAAATTTCAAGTACAGTTTTTTGTTTTTCTCTAAGGTCATTAATTGTCTAGGATTAATTAGATTTGTTGGAAGGTTCATCAATTCTTGACTTGTAATACATGTATTTTTTTTGGTATCCATAAATAACCACCTATAAAAATCGTTTTAAAATTTCAAAAACTCAATGTTTTTAAAACCGTGTAAGGTAAAGAATAAAATTTAGTATACTATTAAGAGAATCCTTATTAATTTTTCATTTTTCCTCATTTTTATTTTTCTGGCAAGAATTATAAAATAACTGAATATCCTTCCTTAGTCTGACTCTGTAACTGACATAATACGTATATTTGAATATTATTTGCTCGTTGCTTACATATGTCGGTAAATATCAATAACATTTTCTTGTTTGAGAAACATACATATTAAATAGCTTTACTGTTGGTTATTTATAAAGCATTTTCTCATATTTCAGATATAATTATTTAGGCGTACTCGTGGAATGAATTACTATTCACTTGATCTTATTTTTTTTATTAAAATATATCTGTTATCATTGACACCTTTATTTATGGTATTAGGATTTTTCACATCCATGTACCTAGCATTACATTTTATATATTTTATACTTCCGTGTTTAAATAATGCAAAAGTTGCGGAGGATTCATAAAATTAATAAATCTATCTAATTTAGTGGGAAAACCTCTACTAAAATAAACTCTGATAAAAATTATTACTTTGTGATATTACGGTCGATTGTTGGATATTTATTGCATAGATAAATATGTTGAAATAACACTGACATGTGTACAACATCTATATAATCGAAGATTACTTCTTGTGAGTATGCATTTTTTTCCATAGATTTAGGAAAACCGAAGACTATTGCGCATCCTGCCATTTCCCACTAACCTCACCCACCAATCATATACATCAATTTGAATAATGCCATATTAATGTAATTTGAGATTTCATAACACGTGTCCGTACCAGAACCGTATTTATTTATTTATTTAAAGAACAAGGCATTCCAACAGAATGGATTGACATTCCAATTACAGGGTTGCACAGATAATCAGCACACATTATTGTATACAAGAGAAAGAACACAAGAGAGAAAAAATCTTAAAACTAAGTAAATCTTAACCTAAAAATAAAGTTCAGAATTATAAGAATGTATCAATTGCTAAACGCTAACAGAAGACAGTGGCAAATGGAATACAGTGCTTTCTAAGAGTAACGAATAAATTCATTATTTTTTAAATTGAAAAGTTTTCGGAAAAATCCCCTGGCACGTCGATTTTGTTTTTAAAAAAAGGTACTTTTTGACATACGATCCATATTTGTGACGTCATCTTTATTTGAGATATCACGTCATCGACAATTTTTTTAAATAGCAACCTCCAATTTTGACCATGCCATTTGAAAGAGCGTGTCATTCTACATACATTCATCATGAAAAATTATGATGTTACATAACAAAAATTTCAAGAAAATAATGTGTGAAGATTTTAAAATTTGACTTCTGACTAATGAATTGTACAATGTAATAATTGAATAAAGGTTTCTAAAGGACACTGTAGAACGTACAATGAAACCTAATGAACGGTATGCTTTTTTAACAATACTGTCAATTTGTAATTCATAGGTCAATTTCTTGTCTATAATTACACCATGATCGTTAATAGAATCTACATTTTAAAGAACATTGCCGTCAATAGTATATGCCAAGTTTACATTATTTGACAAACGTGAGAAGATGTAATAACATTTGTCAAAATTTAAAAATAATCTTATTATTTTGGTAATAAGAAGCCAGATTATTAAGATATTTTTGAAAAACTATGCAGTCATCTGTTGTAGAAATTACTTTATAGATTTTAAGATCATCGGCGTAAGGAAAAATTTTGTACTTGAAAACAGGTATAAATATCATTTATAAGCAATGAGAACAAGGGTCCAAGATAGGATGCCTGTGGAATGCCTGATGTAACATTTATATAATTTGATTGCACAGTTATTTATTTTCACACATCCATCCATCTGAGCAAATTGCCGTGTATGCCGAGATTTTTCAGTTTCATAAGCAATGTTTGATGGTGATGGTCAAATGCCTTAGAAAAATCAGCATACACTGCATCAACCTGTTTTCTACTGTCCATGACGTCTGACACTTCTTGTACAAAAGGTAAAAAAATATTTAATATAATGGTGCTGTTTACTACTACTTTTGGTACAAATAAAAATGTACCTAATAATTATTAATTTATGAGTAAGAAAATAATGTAATTGGAAATAAAATAAAATGTGATATTACTTACGACAACTTGCCGCTTGCTTTCTGAAGTTTTATTTAGAATTATAATTTTGGATTTCCTAAAGATGAAAAATGAAAGGAATTTTCGATAACTGCACTAAATTTAAGAAAATATAATATTTTTCAATATTCTAATGTATGCCACTGTTACAACCTGTTATCAAAATTTAAATATTGATTTTAAAGAACAAAATGTATTTCTTACCACGATTCAAATCTAATTAAGCTACTTTCATCTGTAATGTTATATAACCATCAGGGGCTAAAAGTAGAAGCTTAAGAACAGTATAAAATAAACTAACTTACTTTTATTTAAGGGTCCCTGACTTTCATGTTTTATATATTTTAAATTTATAATAAAAATGTTTAATCAGTACCTATTGCTTTCTTAATAATTATAATTTTATAAATTTATAATATACTATACATAAGAAAATATTTCCGTACCTCACACATTTCATTCATGATGATAAAATTAAAAGTAACAATAAATGATATTCAACAAATAATTTAATACAAATCAGTAGTTGAGATTTTAATTTTATTTATTAATTTCTAAAAATTTAAGGCTCATACGTAATAGTTTATATAAATATAACATTGAAAAGTAAGTGCGACGTGTGGCTAATTCTTCTGCTTAATAGCTCTTATTGCGGAATCCCGCGAGATGGATAAATGCCATCAAGTCTAAAACTAAGATATTTAACATATTTCCTCTGAATGTTTTACAAATTGTTGATATGAACCTCATACTTAGGATCCCAAATAATACTACCATATTCCAATTTTGTCCAAACGAGTTAAAAAGTAAATTAAGGGTAGACACCTTTGTAAAATGGCGTGAATTTCTTATAATAAACCCAAAGTTTTGTAGGCATTAGACATTACCTGCTCAATATGCGGAATGAAAGCCAATTTTATATCAAATGAGATGCCTAGATCCTTAAGCTGAATACATCTGTATAACTATTATCCACTAGTATAGTTATATTGAATAGGTGTAATTATCTTAGTAAACAAAACTCATGACAAACAAAATTTAACAGTAATTTATTAGTATGACACCAGGAGTTAATTTTTAACAGTTCTTGCTGTAAATAGTAAGTCCTGAACAGAATCAACAGATACAAAGAGATTTAGATCATCAGCATATACGAGGGCATGTGTCTTAATGCTACTAAATATGTCATTCATAAATATTATAAATGAAAGGGTACCGGTCCCTGTGGAACTCCTGATGTCGCTTATATGTGAATTGATTTATAATTGCGATACTGGACATTTACAATTATATTGCTTAAATATGAATTAAACAAATTAAGGAAATCCAATGTACATTGAAAGTTGGATAATTTATGTAAAATGGGACCACGATCAAGCCTATCAGAGGCTTTAGATAGATCCGTATATATAATGTCAATTTGACCACCCTTGTCGATAGTATTAGCCATAAATTGTGTGACACTTATAAGGTTAGTTGTTGTGAATCGACCATAAATAAAACCATGGTGTGAGATTGAGATAAGTAATTTAGCATGGAACAGGAAATATTGTAAGTAACCATTTCAAACATTTCTAAAATTACAGAGAATAACTATAGGTTTGTAATTTTCAGTATTAATTTTGTCTCCTTTTTTGAAAATTGGAAATATTTTTGATTTAGTCTAAATTTGCGGAAAGGTTGCAGATTTAAAGATTAAATTAAAAATAATGCTGAGTGGAAAAACAAATATAGGTGAACAGTCTTTCAATAAAAAAGCAGGAACTCCATCAGGACCAGCTGTTAAAATAGATTTAAAGCTGTGGCGTTTCAAAAACAATTTTATGACAGTCAATATTTTGCTTACTTAAATTCAGGAATCCAAATTTTGTAGTTTAAAATAGCCGACCCTTTTTATGTCAAACTGTAAAATGTTCTAATTTCTGGCCTGTATTTCACAAGTGAATGAAATCTCTGAGTGGCCTTTAGAAACGAACGTAGTAATACTATAGCGATTCATCTTAGGAGATAAAAGAGAACAGGTATTTCACAATGACTCGCGGTTGATTAGTCATCCGGGCAGGTAACTCAGTCTCCGGATTACTAACAAAATAGTTTCACGTCTTACATACATGAATTCACTTGGATATTTAAGCACTTTCTTAAGACTCTTCAGATTAATAACGGAACCTCGTAGTGTATACTAATACGTTTCGTGGAAAACACCTTAGTAGTAAGAGTAAAGTAACTCGGCGAGAATTTTAATGTTCGCATTTTTGATTAAAATTATCAGTATCGTTGTTTACCATCTCGTACTTGTTGACACAATACAGTAAGTAAATTGTTCGTAAATGTGTGAATCATTATTATTCAAGGTATGTTTCGGGGCATTTTTGGCTGGAGAAATGCGCATTCCGTCCATGCTTCTTTAAATTATTTAAATAATAATACTGATTGTGCCTGAAAGAAGAATACCAGGATGTCCGTATTCGAAGGCATCCAACGCAAACAATAATAATATTGGGCCGTGGCCAAGGGTCTTTTATTAAGAATAGGGTACGAGCATAATAAGAGGTTGATATTTGCGTAGTCAATAGCGCCACTAAAAAAATAAAAATAGTTTAACCGCGTTACATAGGTGTTTCAAATTGAGCATATTTTTCCAAATCTTGAATAAGTCACAGCTGATTTCAGAAAATGTTTTATTAATAATAAATAAATATAGTAGATGACGTTTAAATTAGTGTTGACTGAGCCAAGAAATTTGAAAATGCTTTGCAAACAAAACAAGAGTTTTGGCTTATTCTTCCTCGATCTTGTCTTGTCTTCTGAGAGTCTCGCAATATTTTTGTATCCCAATTTTGCAGGATATAATATTGTGTCCATTTCTTCAAAACCGATCCGATACTGAGATGAGATTTGGTGCACAACAGTTTTCTATACTTGAACAAAATGAAAGAAACAAATTGCCAATCTTTTGCATTTTTTGGCTTAGTCATTGACAGTACTGCAGTTTGTCTGGAAAATCAGCTTCAGCAGAGAGGGCTTGAACTCTGCAGATGATAAAGATGTAGCTACTGCTCTTGGATAATTTGCCAATATATCAGACTTTGTAATTTTAACAAACCTGATATCTCACCTTAACGAAGAAAATTTGAAGCAAGGTGAAAGCAAAGCAGCAGAATATTGCCCATTTATAAGAGGATTTAATAATAAAATTAAGCTTTTTAGGTCTTCCGGAGAGACATGAAAAACCATAATGTACATCAAACAATAACGCGTTTAAAATGCACAGGTTTTTTAATCGTCGATTTTCTCACATACAACAATTTCAATATGTGCTTCATCGGAGAAAATGATTTTTGAGAATTTTTTGTTCTTTGATCTAATGGGCACGACACGACTTAATGGTTCTAGGGGACTTCAACTCTTTTGTTATTTACAGTTTGGATCGACACTAGCGTATAAATATGATAAAGTGATTATATGCCACTGCATAAATACTATAAAAATTAGTCTTCAGAAACTTTATAATTCATGTACGTACATTCAAATAAAGCAACATTGCGTAAAAGCTTGTCCGATTTAAATGTACCATTTTGACTAGAATTTCTTATTAAATTATTTTCACTCTTAATGAACCACCCTGTATAAATAATGATATATGATAAAGTTTTTTACCGGCATCACAACATTGACGTCGTTGTAGTACTGCTATATTTTAACTTTTATAAATTAAACAATTCCAAACTTGTCCTTGACAGAGACGCGTTTAGTGTATATTTATTTTATTTTTAATGAATTTGTTCTTATACGGATGTAAAACAAACAGGGTAGAGAGGAATAGTTATTGTTAAATCTAGCTAGACCTAGTGGTTTTGAGGCTTTCTCGTTCTGTGTTATTTTTGGAGCTAGAGCTTTTATTCTGTGGGAAATACAGAGCACAGGAAATTCACAGTCAACATTTTAGAATATTTTTTAAATGTAAGGGATATTATATCGGCTACAAGATTGTTTTCTTCACGTGGACAACTTTCGTTGGAAAATCCTATGTAAGTATAATACGTAGTTTATAAAAGAGTAACAACGATATGATATCTCCTATACCGGAGAATGATAACCGTAAGGAAACTGTGGTAAAATGTTTAATTTGATTCGAGGACTATGTTATGTTTTAGAAAATGACGTTTTTATTTCGAAGAATTGGTAAAATGGAATCAACTGAAGGGTTGCACAAAGCGGAATTAGAACTTCCTGATCTGATTGCATCAAATATATAAAATACCACGAAACTATCTTTCTTGAGTTTGTCAGGTTCTTGTTATAATATAATATGTAGAAGGTCTCATTCTGAGTAAAAAATATAGGTTGTGAACCGATATTCCCAGATGCAGAGTGTGTAATGTGAATATCTATTCAGGAATCTAAGATATCTGAATAAATAAATGAACACTTGTCATTTTAGAAATTCGATAAGTGCATTTTTCCTAAAATAACCACGGCTTTATTTACTTAAAATAAACCAATATATTTGGATAAATAGATTATTTGATTTTTAAAAACCTATATAAGGGTGTATCTGGTATTACTGGCAGAGGTGATTGTACAATCAAAATAAATGAGATTGTGTTTCCAAGATACAGGCTGTCGAAGATTTCGAAATTTTGATATGTTTTATTTACTTGAAAACTTTTCGTGATTAAATTGGGATATCTTTGGTCTAATAAGTCAGTATGTTTAAATATTCCCATTATAACCAGTAGCGTAGAAATTACTCTACTTTTATTTACAATAAAAATGGTGCACCACTGTCCTAATTATAAACAAACATAAGATACTTTGATTATTTTGACTGTACAATCACTCTTTCTAAGGATACCAGTAATACCTGATACGCCCTGTATTGATTTTTTCCAGTAATACACATTTTAAATACCTACAATACCTTACGAATTTAAGAAATCGTTCTTAATAATCTATTACTGCTATTTACGCACAGTAATATCATAAATGACTGAAACATATTTTATAGGGATACTTTTTCAAGGTTAATCTTAGTGTATTT
>JALDAQ010000152.1:0-25000 GCA_025584915.1 Monochamus saltuarius
ACTTGTTCCATTAATTCATGTACGATTTTGAGAAGACGCTGTAAAGCTTAAATTATTATCTATTCTTAAGAACTTAAAGACAACATCACTAATAAATTAGTTACAATCACAATTTAATTAGCGGAAAGATATATTTGAAATTTTACCACGCGAACACCCATGGTAGTGCTGTAGATGAAACAAATGGATCCGTCAAAGCAAAGCGTCTCTGCCAATAGAAATTGAGCATTCTGATGTGGCGCATGCATAATTGATGATAAGCTGTATAAGCGAATATGCTCTGCGAGATATTTGGCACTTAAATTTAATACAATAAATATAAGGGCTGTATATATTTATTGTTGTGTTAACTGCTGTTTATAACATGAATCACTCTCTATTATTTTGGACCTCGACTATAGTTTTTATAAAAAATATTTTGTTGAAAAGGCTTATTTCTTTCATTTGTTTATCGAATTTTGATCATTTCTAATTTTCAGGGAGAGAACTGGAATCATAGAATCTGTATATTTCTTTTACTCTTTTGGGTTCCTTGTTTTAAGGCTACTGGTGATTTCAATGTACGGCGCATGGCTTAATGATGAGGCCAGAAAGCCTTTAGACATCCTCTACGCTGTTCCTTCAGAACATTACTGTACAGAGGTATGCTATATATTCAACGTAGTTTTAGATATGCCAATGGATGAATTTTATTGTTTCAGATAAGTCGACTTGTTGAACAGATTTACACAAATCCTGTGGGTATTACAGGTTCTGGATTCTTTTTAGTAACAAAAAATTTCCTGTTACAGGTAACCTGATACATTTTTCACCTGATACGAATACAGATATTGTAAATTTCTTTCTCATAAATGAGATGCATTGCTAAAGTTACGTAACAAAGAATGTTTTTTTTAGATGGCTGGCACCATAGTTACCTTTGAACTGATGATATTTCAGTTTGCTCCTCAAACTGCAAAAAGTACAGTACAAAGTACAAACACAACATACAACTGCAATCTTCTTTAAATGTCACTCACAATAAGTGTTAAAATTTTCACACAAGAAATTAAAATACCATGATGTACACTTCTTATACTTTTTTAAATAAAGTTTTGGTATGCAAGATATTCACTTTCAGAGAATATTGTTAGTACCTCAAAAAATACTTTAAAATTTCATTGACTTCCAAAGAAAACTTGGAGGTCTAGAGGGATGAAGACCTAAATTGTACATTAAAAAAAATTCATAATCTAAAAATAACTTTGTATGTATAAATTCGCTGTTAGGGATCGTTACTAGCACGCCAAAGAATTATCAGCTAAGATTTCATTGACTTCCAAAGAGAACTTGGGGGTCGTAGGAGGATAATAATAATAATATCTATATCCCTCATTCTAATCACGAGGATTAGCCCAGAAGTCGAAGACTTGTGCGGGAGAGGGGGCGGCATATTATTATTAAGCAGGCCGCATTTGCGCCCAGGAACGACTTACGTTGGTAGGCCCTAACCACCATTCAGTGCAGGAATGAGGGAAACCTGGAAAACCTCATTAATTAGGGGGGTAGTTAAATGCCAACCGGTATCAATCTCTCACATTGACCCAAGTCAACATTCTTCCACCCTACCATACCCGCAGAGAGGGTGCCAATCTCTCCACGAATATAGCTTATATACGGTCTACCGGCTGCAGGGGTCGAACCCACAGCGATCCAGTCACCTCGATTCAAGTACTGACGCCTTAAACCTCGCGACCACTGACTGATGAAGATGTAAATCTTCCAATGTACACATTTTTCGAGGATTTTTAGATCCCTAAATCTAAAATTGTTTGTCAACAAATTTACTCCATCGCTCATTAACAAATTGTGTAGGTATTGCATCTCAATGCCAATTTAAAATTTCCTGACAAAATGTTGATCTTCTTCCTTATCTCGATTGGTAAGATCCTGTGCCATTTGGTATTTATAAGGATGAAAATTTAAACCGTGGTGAGGACTTCCTTTAGATAATCGTAGAGCAAGTGATTGCTTATTAGCAGACCTGGTAAAACTTCTTTGGAAAGCAGCTCTGCAGCAGCAGCAGCAGAACCATTTTCACGCCAGTGACAAACCTATAAACTTTTGCGTGTTGGCACAGTACGCCATTGCCATTATTGTTGCACTGTATAATCCATAATATTGTAAATTTCATAACAGGAGATATTATAGTGTAAACAATAAGGGATCCTTGTCTGTATATTACTAACAACGATTTATGACAATAATGAATTTACTGTTTTGAGACAGAGTTTTGATAAAATGTAATGCCCAGAGACTGCTAATCATGACCTAATACGAAAATAATCATATACTTCGTTTAGATTTAAATCAAGTATCACAATGAGTAGTTTAATGTAGTGAACCCATGGGGAATCCTGTATGTGATACTAAGCAAAGTATGTATAAAGAAGTTTGACGTAAAAAAATGAGTAAATTAATTCTAATCTGATGTTCCAACATCTTTACTAAAAGTAACTACCTACCTTTTCGAGATACATTTGTTGCTAAAATTTGATAAGTATTAGAGAAGAAACAAATACGGAGTGTTTGGTAAGTTGATGTACAGGGTGTTTTTAAATGAAGTAGCAAAAATGAGACCACAGATTCCTTAGGTGAAATAAGCGCATAATAAAAATACAGGGTGTAAGTTAAATTTTATTTTCGATATTTGTAGATAACTTCTAAAAAAATTCAAATATTTACATAAAATTTGTAAATCAGGGGCGCCACTTATGGCACATCATGTTTCTTTAAAATAGCAGAACTTTTTTGCTGCTTAATGTATCCATCTGACTGTTGAAACAATTCATTCTTCAACCTGTTATATCTGAAAAAGGTATACCTTGTTAAAGCCGTTAGGAGTAACAGTTTTCGAAATAATCCTATTTGAAATATTCAGTGCACCGAACGAAAACTGTTATCGTTTCAGGTAGTGCCTTTTCTACTGAAAATACAGCAAAATGTTACTTGAAAAAGTTGTTCAGAACGGTAAATTATAGAGACGTGCAAAATTTCAAAAAGATCGGCCTCCTTTAATAAAATCTTTGGTCTTTGTTGAAAAATGGTTCCATCAAACCTTGACGATCTTCTCTGTTCTCTTCTAAATTTAACAAGGGATTAAAAAATAATTTTTATTTTAAGAAAAATCATTTTTTTTCTTCAAGCATATCCAGAGATGTGCCTGTACAACCACTGGTAAAATTGAACATTATATTTTTACAGCAAAACATGTATTCTTGTTAACTGTCAAAGTCTGTAAAATTTCATTACAATATTCTGTACGGTTTCCGCGATTTTAATAAATCAGCATATTTTTAACTCTCTTTGTACATCAGAAACTAAGTGTTATCAGAATATGGTATATTAAGGTAATATATCACAAATAGTACAAGGGTACTATAACCTCCTATAACAAATGCATCAACTTTCCAATCACTCATATCATTTTTTTGTCAATGTAAATAAAAACCCCTAAATACTATAAACTTGAATTAAAAAACAATTTTCTTTTAAATTGCTAAAGCAATACTTCTCAAAATAGTTGAAAACTAATTTTTGCCACTTTGTTACTACTTAAACGGGCCACACGTTATACGATTCATCGTACTACAGGTTGTACAACACCAAGTTGATACGACCGTTGGATCGACGATTGGATAGTTAAACGAGCCACACATTAATACGATTCATCGTACTACAGGTTGTACAACACCAAGTTGATTGTTTTTCTTTAATATCTTTGTTACTTTTGATTTTACAACAAAAAGTTACTAGACTAAAATTGTAGAGGATTCAATTTGCAATTAAAAATGTTTTTAAAAATTGTTTGTATGACCAATAGTTGCGACCCCACAAACCTAAAGTTAAGCTTTTTTTGACCCCCCCCCTCAAATCTAAACAATAAAATTGCGTCCTCTAAAAATGCAACCCCAAATGTAACTTTTCAATGGACTATAGGGAAAATTAGTGTTCACTTCACAGCGCTGTAAAACCCAAACTAATGAATATAATAAAAAAACTATATAATACAAATTCTTCATTGAAAACCGCTCTACAAGAATGCTCTGATGTCTTTTTTTTAAATAAAAAAATAAATAAATTATGGCGTCCAAAAGAAAATTTGTCCAAAAATTTTGATTGTTTTTCTTTAATATCTTTGTTATTTTTGATTTTACAACAAAAAGTTACTGGACTAAAATTGTAGAGGATACAGTTTTGAAAAATTTTGTATGACCAATAGTTTACCTGATAAATGCTAAAAACAATTTAACCCCCTTTTCCAAGATGGCGGCCAAAGCTGGAGGGTTGTGACCCCACAAACTTCAAGTTAAGCTTTTTTTGATCCCCCCCTCACATCTAAACAATAAAATTGCGTCCTCTAAAAAATGCACGCTAAGGCCAAAATAATGTAAATTTCAATGGACTATATGTACTACCGCGTTGTACTGCAGGTTGTACTACAACGCCACTAACTATCCAACGGTCGTATCAACTTGGTGTTGTACAACTTGTAGTACGATGAGTCGTATAATGTGTGGCCTGTTTACAGATTTTCTAGCTGTACTGTCGTACGATACGACCGCGTCGTACTGCAGGTTGTACTACAACGCCACTAACTATACAACCGTTGTTCCAACGATCGAATCAACTTCGTGTTGTATAACCTGTAGTACGACAAATCGTACTTTTCATACATGGATATGAAAAAAATATGACTATTAAGATGAGGATGTTTTAATGTCCACGATAAAAAAAGAACACAACTTCTAAATAACTAACAAAGGTTAGATCAACTACTAATTATCAGTCTGAATAATATTTACTTGTAAGGATACACCATTAAAAAATTACAAATCTATCACAAAAATAAATACTGACATAGGCCAAGTTCTCATGTAACAAAACTTCATCTCGGAATATTTACATTTTTATGGACGTTAAAAATATACCTGTATTAATTAATGTATATAAATTTACCCGATTGATATGTGGCTACATGAAAACAGGGCAAATGTTGAAATATATAAAAAAAGGAACATACTGTGGTAAATGTAATATTTGACATAAAGAAACCATCTTTTCTATGCTAGACGAAGTATCACATCTACCACTAACCTGTTGGACAAAACTACTTAATACAACATGACTGTAAACCAGCATCATACACCTAGAAACGAAGCGGCTTTTCCAGCCTACCAGTAAAATGCAGCCATAATAGAAAAATAATTTAATGTAATCCGTAAAAGTACATTAATGTAAAAATTAAAAAATACAAATCTAACGTAAAACATATTTACAACTTTTGCTTCATAACGTAATCACACAGGTACACATAATTTATAACACTTTTTTTTATTACTTATTCTGATGACTTTCGATTCTAGTCAGATATTCCAGAATTAGATTTAAAGAAACTTTCTTGATGACATCTGTTACAACATTTTACAGTTATAAGTTTTTAACATCTAATCTCACTGAAAAATTGAAGTGCCCATCCATACAAACATCAAAATATATGTGTATCTATGTGTCCTCGATTGTTGGCAACCAAAATGCCATGTTGGTGCAAGCCGACGCTAACATCATGTATTTGGGATTAAACTGAACACACTGAACTGGACCCGGGTGATCTGCGTTTAAAACGCATACTTTGTATCCTGTATCTGCATTCCACACGTGCACTCTTCCATCGGTGGATCCACTAAAAATAAACTGCGAATCTGGACTGAATGATGCCTCAATAGGTATTCCTTTGTTATTAAGATGACCGGTGAAAGTTTGCAATGGAGTGCCATGAAATGCATCGATGAGTCGAATTATTGAACCGTTAGTGCTTATCAAGATCGTTTTACCATCACGCGAAAATTTTAAACCTGTCCAATCGCACTCCTTTTCTTGTGTAAGTTTGAATGTTACAAACGGACCCTAAAATATAAAAATAATTATTGCTAAGTAAACATGACTTAATAACAAGTAAAAATATTTATTTGCAAAATTATACCGTGCCTTCATAAATGATTACAAGCCACGTGACCAGGACTGTGATTCTCGAAGAACAACTCGTATGCAAATAGATTTCTTGTCTCTCTCAATTGCCGTAGTGAGGAAAAGGATGTTAACATATGAATTGCTCTGCGATTGATTTGGGAATCTCGACCCTGATCACGTGGTTTGTAATCATTTATGAAGGCACTGTATGATTTTCTACTATTACATTTTGCACTGATTCATGAGTATAAAACTTTTTACGGTTCCTTATTACAGAAAGCTGCTTAGAGCTGGTTAGAGTAAATAACAAAAATGTTGCGGAATTAAAAGTCCCATTTGCGGCTTTGATTATTTATAAAATATTATATGTCCATGTTTAGAGTGAATAAAGAAATAGAATTGAAATTGAATTATTTGGCAAGTATGTATATGATTTTTCGATAAAATTCTAAGCATTAAAAAGATGATATAATTCCAGATTATGGCAAAATTAGTACACTTTGTTTATTAAAAGAAGCGAATTGATATAAAACAAAACTATTTTTGTCGATTATGGGGAACAAAATATTTTTTACAGAAAAGTATGTTTGTGTGCAAAATATAGTGCATTAGGTACACATTAAGGGAGAGAAATTCATGATTTTTCTGGTGATTTGTAGCCAGAATAAAGCTTCTCTCTCAACGTGTGAATTTAGACGTTTTACGTCATGGCTGACATTACGCAATTGTTTTCATTGTAAGTGAATTTTCCAAAAATATATGTTCAAAATGTAACAGAAAGAAATTAAAGACCTCAATAAATTATTTTCTTCTTCTAAATGGTAAGATCATGTCTACTAGTCAAGGACAAAAATGAAATAAGTAAATATTCAAAATTCTTTCTGAAAAGGAATTCAGACGACTACCAAATCAAAAAATCTAAAAACTTAAGGAGAGTTCAGATAGAAACCTTGTTGGCAAATGCAAATGACAAGCAATATTTAATAATGATGGTAAGATTACTCATAAGTAAATTGTGTAAAAATTGCCTTTGACCAACAACAATATCGAAAACGCAAATTCATCTTTAACCATAAAAGAAATAAATACAAACTAAAATAACACAAACTTTTGTGATTACTAATAATGAAGAAAAGGTAGATTTTGCTTATTTGTATAACAGGTATCCAGAACTTCAATCAATCAAAACTGTAACTTTTTATTTTATAACGGAGAAAAATGTGCATGTCAATCGTTCGTTGAGCTGACTGCTTGCGACTCCGGTTACACAGTGTTAATATTGTTAGTGTGTTAGTCAAACTGCATACAGCGAATACTGTGGAAAATTGTAAATCGCCGAGGCATTTTTGTAACAAAATGGAACGTTCACTGTCATATGCACATAGACCACAAAAAATTATTGAAAATTATGATGACTTGAGAATCGATGGCTCAAAAATTGTCTGTACTATATGCAATAAAAGTTATGTATTTAGTACACGCCGGGATTGTGAAAGACATGTTTAATCAAATTCCCATCAGAAGAATATTAGTGGCATAATTACAATGACAAATTTTTCTTCGATTTGTGTGTAATGTTTTGTGCCAGTAATCTCGCTTGGAATTTGGTAGATCATACCAACTTTAGACATTTTTTTTTAAAATATGTGCCCAATTTTCCGTTGCCCAGAAGCACTACCCTTCGTAAGCAATACTTACCATGTATTTATGCAAATACTATAGGTAATATTAAAGAGGATGTATAAAATCAATTTTTATGGGTGTCTGTAGATGAGACCATGGATTTTCGTAAGCATAAAGTACTGCATACTGCGGATTTTGAGTATTAAAAATGCTACTCCTCCAATATTAATTGCCAGTAAACGTGTTTTGAAGACTACAGCAAGGGAAATAGAACTAGTAAAGAATGTATTATTTAATGTGGGTGCACAAACTAGTAGAGTGCTCATGTTAATAACTGACAGCGCGACATATATGGTAAAAGCTGGAAGATATTTAAAACAAACATATTCCAATATAATACACATTACGTGCCTAGCATATGCACTGAATTTGGTAGCCGAGGACATACGTAAACAATTTCCTGTCATCGACTCTTTCGTTTAGAATACAAAAAATATATTTGTCACATCAGGATCGCGAAAACAGGATTTTAAGAAGCAATTTCCTGATATGCCATTGCCTCCTCAACCTGTTCGTACACGGTGGTGCACCTGGTTGCAAGCCATTTTTTATTATGTAGAACATTTTCAGTCTGTAAAGGCATTTGTTTTGGATTTAAAATCTACTGACACGGCGGCTACAAAACATAGCCAGAAAGCCATTCAACAGCCTGACATTGCCAAAAATTTTAAAATATTAGTTACTGCTACTACTAAATTAGAAAGTAAAACATTATCAATAATTAGTGATTAGGAAAGTTATCGGACAAAAAAAGAGATAATCGCTGAAAAATTAAAATCTGTTTTAAAAGCAAATGACGGTTGTACAAAGATGTGTGAACTTTGCGATCACATTGTGAATGATGTAAAACTTCCCACAGAACTGATGTATTTACAATTTGCGCCCTTGACATCTGTAGATATAAAACGATCTATTTCCCTTTATAAACTAATGTACAGACCACAGCGATCGAATTTGACGGCACTAAGTGCAGAACGCATACTAGTAACAACGGTGTATGCTCATGCGTTATTGGATCATTGTCAATGACGGGAATAAAGGTATGTTATTTCATTACTAGTTTACATAAATTTGTCTCCATGGACATATGTTCAAATGGTAACATATTTCATATGAACCTCATGCCGGCCCTGTTATATGGCAATATTCCTTGTCCCTAATGTCAACCAATGAACAAAAATACATTTGACAAAATACCAAGTATCATCACAACCTATTTAGATTTACAGTTGTTCATCTGTGATATTTATTGTAAATGGAAATAAATAATTACTTTAATAGATTCCTTTCATTTTGTATTATGAGCTGTCAAAATATTTTAAAACTAGAGGAATATTTTGTCATTATTCTCTCCCTAGAGTACCTACAAGATTCTTTATTTCTGTCAAGATTTTGACAGAAATTGATTTCTATTCACGGTTATGAAAAAGAATGTTTGATCTGTTCACTCTTAACTGTGGACATACTGTATATTGGCAATAAAATTGTAGTGTGCAAATAGTAGTGTATTATTGAAGTAATAAAGATAATAATGGATTTATATTCATGTGGTATTTACTGATATATATTTTATAATTACCTTATCAAATGATCTGAGATCATACAATTTGATGCTTTCTGAATTAACTCCTGCTGCAAATATAAGTCCTTCGGGATCATAAGCTGCTACTGGTCTGCCAGACAGGTGCATTAAGCCCTGACAATTTGGAGACCGTAAGTCCCAAAGGCGTAAAGTCTTGTCTAGCGACCCTGATAAAAATGTATCCTCAACAGGTGACAAACAAAGTGAAACAACTTTCTTCGTGTGACCAGGGAAGTATCTAATGTATTTATTGTCATGCAAAGAAAGGTATCGTATAGTATCATCAACTTTTGTGGAACTATGAATGGCAGTGTTTTTGGCGTGAGTAAAATGTATCAAATCAACACCATATTTCTTACTATTAACCGTCCGAACCTGGGTGCCTTTTTCACAGTCATATATAACTATTTGATCATCTTCACTGCATGATATAAGTGTTTCGCCACTAGGCGAGAAATCAATGCTGTTTATTTTATCGGTGTTTTCCCGGAAAACTTTAGCTACACGAAAACTACGCACTACTTGATCCACTAGTTTCATCTTCATGGGTGCGGCCGTTTTTAACACACTTTAATTTCACTTAAAAATATACAAATTTATTAAAGCGTCGGTTCGCTTCTCTACAATCCAAACAAAGGCCAAAATATGGAGGATGAAACATACATGTTGGCAATACAACACCATCCGGCAAATGTGGACTCTATTACTATATAAATGTGCTTAAAAATATTTTAAAAGGATTGAAACTGTTAAAATCTTTTTTATTTGTATTATTTATAAGATAACAAGCATTCCTAAAAACAAGGTAAATATTAAAATAAAAAATAGTAGCTCAATTGACTAAAATGAATCACACGTCTGACATCAAAATCTGACCAATGAGAGACGTGTTTGCTTGTATACAGGGCAGTATTTAGATATTTCAAAATAGTAGTTTCTGTTCCATTAAAATCAATTAAAGGTTGATAGTCAGGCATAATTAACAATTACTGTGTTAAATGTGTATGATTGAAAATAATATCAGCATATTTGCATTATAAAAATGTTTATAATAGTTTCAATAAATAAACGATAGTGGTTTGACTTAACCAACAGAGATGATTTACCCAAATACAATCCTGAGTATTATCTGTCACTTTCTAAAATTACTTTTATAACCTAAAAGTAGAGCAGTTGACCTCCGCAACGCGACAGGAATTTAATTTGGTTGCCGCATAGTTCATGTTCAATAAGGGTATGTTTTTATTATGCTATACCTAAAATATTGCACAATACTGTATTATGTTTCATGATGTTTTTTTATTTCAACATGGCAAAACAAAATAAAGGATTAAAGTACAGTTAAAATTTAACTTAAAACATATTTGTTAGACATATGGATTTATTCCGTTAAGAAAGAATATTCGGCACTGCTAATAAATTGTTTGTTTTGACAGATTAAAGTCCATAAACATATTCAAGATGAATACATCAATGACTGCAAAGGATGTACGGAATGCCTATATAAATTTTTTCAAAGAGAAAGACCATGTCTATGTGCATTCTTCCTCTACGATACCGTTAGATGATCCCACCCTTCTTTTTACTAATGCTGGTATGAATCAATACAAACCAATATTCCTCGGAACAGTGGATCCGAATAGTGATTTATCAAAATTATTACGTGCCGTAAATACCCAAAAATGCATAAGAGCAGGAGGAAAACATAATGACTTGGATGATGTCGGTAAAGACGTCTATCATCATACCTTCTTTGAAATGATGGGGAATTGGTCTTTCGGTGATTATTTCAAAAAAGAAGTTTGTGCATGGGCATGGGAATTCTTGACAGAGAGACTTAAACTATCTGCTGACCGTCTGTACGTTACATACTTTGGAGGAGATAAAGCTGCAGGACTAGAACCGGATAATGAATGTAAACAGGTAATGTTTAAAACACATTATTTCATAATTTCAATAAGTTGCGAATATATTTCAGTATGTGTACGTATATGTATTTTTTTAGTAAATTTTATTTTTGAACTTCAAAACATTCTTAATTACTTGTTTTCTTTATTTAATCTACAACTATTTTAATTTTATTTGTGTCAATAAAGATGCAATAATTGCTCTTATTTCACACTTTGCCGCAATGAGGACTACAAATATTTATATTTTTTAAAGATTTGGCTACATCTTGGTGTGAAACCTTCGCATGTCATACCTGGCTCAATGAAAGACAATTTTTGGGAAATGGGCGAAACAGGCCCCTGCGGTCCTTGTTCAGAGTTGCATTTTGACAGAATCGGGAACAGAGAAGTACCAGAACTGGTTAATCAGGATGACCCCGATGTTCTAGAAATTTGGAATCTTGTATTCATTCAGTTCAACCGTGAGACCGATGGCAGTTTAAAACCTCTACCCAAAAAGCACATAGACTGTGGTCTTGGACTCGAACGTCTGGTTTCAGTAATTCAGAATAAAAGATCGAATTATGACACTGACTTATTTACTCCTTTATTTGAAGCTATACAGAAAGGTACAGGTGCTCCACAGTACCAGGGAAGAGTTGGCGATGCTGACGTAGATGGGATAGATATGGCCTACCGAGTATTAGCGGATCATGCCAGAACGTTAACGATTGCATTGTCGGATGGAGGAAACCCTGACAACACTGGAAGAGGGTATGTAGTAAATATTACGATACAAGGGTTAACTATTATTAAGTACAAACATTTTAACCACTTGCTCAGGTAGGCCTAAAAGACAATACAAAAATTATTTTGGAATTCTACGTCGATGTTTAAAAAATGGGGCAAAACCCGTTTTTCTCCAGAAAATCGATGCATCAGAGATGGCTTTGAACTGTCAACTACCATGCGGTCGTTTTTTACAACGTTGTCAAATGTAAAAACAAAAATGAACAGTTTTATTAATACGCGGTGTAGAACTAACTACATCTATCGGCCGTTCGCTACTCCATGCCGGACTGAAAATGTCCGGGCACGAAGCGTTCTACATGCAGTAGACACCATTGAAAGCTGTCGACCTTTATCGCGATCGGCGAGAAACGATATTTTGCAAACACGGAATTCCAGGAAACAACTACTCTGCGGGCTAATGCCCCGACCAGCATTGAATTACACCTGGAAAACCTATAGCAACAGCTAGAGTCAGCGAACGGCCGATAGATGTAGTTAGTTCTACACCGCGTACTCATGGTCCCTTCTGTCGGGTTAGACAGACGAAAGCAGCTAGGATTATTCGTCGGATACCTCACCTATGGCATACTGATGAGAGCTAATAAGCTCGAAACCGGTATATGTCTGGTGGGCGTCTGACGAATGACTCTAGCTGTTGCTATAGGTTTTACAGGTGTAATTCAATGCTGGTCGGGCATTAGCCCGCAGAGTAGTTGTTTCCTGGAATTCCGTGTTTGCAAAATATCGTTTCTCGCCGATCGCGATAAAGGTCGACAGCTTTCAATGGTGTCTACTGCATGTAGAACGCCCGGACATTTTCAGTCCGGCATGGAGTAGCGAACGGCCGATAGATGTAGTTAGTTCTACACCGCATACTCATGGTCCCTTCTGTCGGGTTAGACAGACGAAAGCAGCTAGGATTATTCGTCGGATACCTCACCTATGGCATACTGATGAGAGCTAATAAGCTCGAAACCGGTATATGTCTGGTGGGCGTCTGACGAATGACTCTAGCTGTTGCTATAGGTTTTCCAGGTGTAATTCAATGCTGGTCGGGGCATTAGCCCGCAGAGTAGTTGTTTCCTGGAATTCCGTGTTTGCAGTTTTATTAATAATAATACCTAATAAGTAACACTTAATCTGGTTAACCGCAGTATATTATATATCATTCCTTCGTTCCAAACTGGTAAAATTACATTTTCACTTGTTACAGGTCAGTCAGGGTTACCCACTAACAATAAAACACACACTCCGCGTATAGTTAAATAAAATTCCCATTTTATTCCTGGTATTGCTTTGACACTTCCACCTTGCACTGTAATACAGGAGCACATAGCACTTATCAAACAAAATAGGGTCCCATGATACATATTTGATGGCAACTGGCAACCTATATTGTGTATACTGGTTGCCATACTCTCCAAATGTCGATGTTACATGATACTGTAAACATCAAGAGAAGTTACAGTTTAAAATATTATTATTTTATGAAACAATATCGGTTACTGTTAATATTGTTATTATTATTATTATCACTATTTAATTCCCCAACAACACATGATTTAAAAATGGAATGTGCGAGAAGCGCTAGTGTCCTACAGATGGCGACTGCATCAGATTCTGTCAAAAATAAAGTATCACAAACGCTGTTTGAATAATTTTTCATTATTTACTTTAAGCCATCACTGGTGCATCAATTTTCCAGAGGGAGAAGGGATTTTGCTTCATTTTTTAAACATTGAATTCTGAAATAATTTTTTTATCGCCTTTTAGACTTCTCTGCGCACATGGTTAAATTTTTGTAATAATAATAATAATATTTACTGTATTATTCCTAGATATGTGCTACGTCGTATCTTGAGAAGAGCAGTAAGATATGCTACAGAAAAATTGAATGCCAAACCAGGTTTCTTTTCAACATTAGTTAATACTGTGGTTGAGATTTTGGGTGATACTTTCCCGGAAGTTCGAAAAGATCCGCAAGGTAAAACTATTTTTAACCATTGTTAACTAAATTGTTGAGAATCTGTAATTTTAGGTATTATTGATACTATTAATGAGGAAGAGGAGCAGTTCTTGAAAACCTTATCTAGAGGACGAAATTTGTTATACAGAACTATATCGAAACTCGGGGACAACAAAACTGTCCCTGGGGACGTCGCATGGAGATTATACGATACCTATGGTTTTCCTGTCGATCTTACAACTCTTATGGCAGAGGAGAAAGGTCTTGTTGTTGATACAAACGCTTATGAGGAAGCTAAGAAAGCAGCACAGTTGATGTCCCAGGTAAAATATCTTATGCTTAATATTTAATAATGAAAATTAATTGCAAAAAAAAATATTGTTTGAATATTTTATTTGTCCAATGAATCCATAAAGTAATGCATAAATTCATAACAATTAAATAATTTAATTTTAGAAAAACCGTTTACACAAATTAATTTTTTATGCCTATTTAAATTATTATTTTCTATATAAAGAGCACTTCAAATTGGAAGTGACGGCATTAATAGTTTTTAAATTTAATATCAAATTCATTTTTGATTAGCCTTTAAAATATTTTCAGCAATTTCATATTGCACCATTTCCTTTGCAAGTGCGTGTTTCTTGCCCTTCTCAACTGTAGATTGATTTATATTGTTTTATTTCACAATGCCTTATTCAAATCAAGAATTAGCAGGTATGGTATTATGAATGGAATGAGTGAACATGATTTAAATATAACATTTTATTTGAATGTAAATCCTTTCCCCCAAAGACAGCAATCAAGTCCAAGAAGTAAACCCAATGCTTAGAAACATGCACAATAGGATCAGTTTCAAAATTTTTTGTTTCTTTGATGTGACAGTTTTTTATCTTGTAAATATGACATTTTAGACAACAGGTTGTTTAATGAAAATTGGGCTACGTACAAATAAATAATGGAATAAATTGATTTTACTTTATTTATTGAAACATTTTGGTGAAAATTTTTATATTTCATAACTATATAGATACTTGTTTGGTACATAGAGTTTAACAAAATTAGGTCAGGTACAATCGGTAAATGATTGAATTTTTATTTCATGCCTTCTGTCTTATTATTTATTGAAGACTTTAAGATATATAAATTTATATATTACTTTACGGATAGGTATACTATATGCAAAATATCTTCACTTATATATTTGTGTCCCCGTTTTTCCTTCTTAAGAGGAAAAGGTAGATAATGAAAAAAATAGTAGGGGTCTTTCCTATAATATTTTTTTTTCTACGACACGCTCTATCATATTCCAAAATTAAGAACGATAAATCAGGGACACCCTGTATATGAGATCCGAAAATTTATCTGTTCATAACTTATAGGGCAAAGGAACTGGTGTTGCTGATACAATTAACTTTGACGTGCACGCAATAACTGAACTACAGGAGAAAGGAGTACCGCCGACAGACGATTCTCATAAATATAATTACGAATCGACTGAAAAAGTAGACTCTGAATATACTTTCAAACTGTGCGAAGCAACGGTAATTGCTTTGAGATGCAACAAACAATTTGTGGACGAGGTTCACACTGGACAGGAATGCGGTATCCTATTGGATAAAACCAACTTTTACGCTGAACAGGGAGGACAAATTTACGACACAGGATATCTTGTAAAAGTAGACGACGAAAGTGTGGAATTCTCTGTAAAAAATGTACAAGTTAGAGGTGGTTACGTAGTACATATGGGCAATTTAGAAGGTACTTTACGGAAGGGCGATAAAGTGAGTTTACATGTCGATACGACCAGGAGACGGTTAATTATGAGCAATCACACAGGAACTCATGTTTTAAATTATGCTCTTAGAAAAGTTCTGGGAACCGAAGCTGATCAGAGAGGATCTTTGGTGGCACCCGATAGACTGCGTTTCGATTTTACGAATAAAGGAGCGCTAACCACCGAACAAGTGAAAAATACAGAACTTAGCTCAAAAGAAATGATTTCGAAAAATGAACCTGTGTATGCAAAAGAAGCCAACTTAGCCGTAGCAAAAACGGTCAGAGGTCTGCGTGCCGTCTTCGAAGAGACTTATCCGGATCCTGTTCGGATAGTTTCCGTTGGCATACCTGTAGAACAATTAGAGTCTGATCCTTTTGGGCCAGCTGGTGATAACACTTCTATTGAATTTTGTGGAGGTACTCATGTTCAATATTCCGGACATATTGGAAACTTTGTCATTGCCAGTGAAGAAGCTATTGCAAAAGGAATAAGAAGAATAGTCGCATTAACCGGACCCGAAGCCACTAAAGCATTGAAAAAGAATGAACTACTCGAGAAGAGTTTAAATGAAATCAAAGCCATCATAGAATCAGATAAGGAAGGAGCAAAGTCCAAAGAGCATGTTAAAAAAATTGTCGAACTCACCGACGAAGTGTCACAAGCCGTTATTCCTTACTGGAAGAAGGAAGAAATTAGAAACACTTTAAAGAACCTTAAGAAAACCTTAGATGATAAGGATCGAGCTGCCAAAGCTGCCGTTGCAAACCAAGTTGTAGACCAAATAAAGGAATTTGTGAAGGCAAATCCTAATTTGCCTATTTTAGTGAAGGAGCTCAAGGCCTTCAATAACACGAAAGCATTAGATACAGCACTAAAACAGGTCAGAAGTTTAAGCCCAAACACTTCAGCACTGTTTGTGACAGTAGATCAAGATTCCAGTAAAGTGTTCTGTTTGTCGTCAGTTCCAAAGGAAGCTATAGAAAAAGGATTGAAGGCCAATGAATGGGTTCAAGAGGTTGCAAAGAAACTAGGTGGAAAAGGAGGTGGGAAACCTGATTCTGCCCAAGCGTCTGGTTCTAATTCGGTAGACATTGATGATATCCTATCTTTAGCAAAGAAGTTTGCAGAATCTAAACTTTCTTAGATTGCAGTTGTTTCATTGTCTGAGTTTTGCATTTGCCATTGCATCTAGTATAAATGAAAGGGTTAATGGTTAAATTATTTTATAGTGTTTTTTTTTAATAAAGATTTTTACCATTAATGAAGTTACTTAGTTCTTTATTCCATTCTTGAAATGTTGAAAACATTTTTATCTCACTACAAAGCAGCTGATGATATAATACGATTTCCAAGCTATACTCGCAACAAAAATTCAGACGACTTACGTCATACGAACAAATGAATAATTCGTTATATTTTCATCAAATTATTTAAGAAACTGCAACTGGTAGTAATAAAACTATATACTACACTAAAAGTTTGCATTGTATATTGCACTAAATTGCAAAAAATGATTGTTTTTAATGCGACCAAATATCGAAAATTACGTTGACAATAAAAACAAATGTGTAACGTCAGCCGTGACGTAAGACGTCTGAATTCTTGATTCGAGTATAAAATTCAGTATTTGTAATATAATATTCGTGTTTAGGTATTTTGAGTTAATGTTGCCAATACTGTAAGTTTGGTTGCCTAATTTTATGATTATTTGGATTTCAAACATTGTTAAAGGCACTGTACTAGCGTCGACGAGCCCATAGGTGCTGACTTAATGTGGTCTCTCACACCGAAGCCCTACACACACATTTCAAGAGGGGCGCAACTCCACATATTTGCCTGCCTTTTAGTTGAAAAATAATTCAACAACGCCAAATGAAACAAATGCCATTGATACTGTCTTGAGTGTTTTACATAGTCGATCACTACTTATAGATAGATATAATCAAAACTACACTTACTAAAGTGAAAATATAGGGATGCAGTATGCAGTATAGCCAACAGTAATAAGGAATTATTTCCACAAAAATTATGTCAAAATATTGAAGTCGGGCGATTCCGAATATTAAAATCTGATGGATTATAGTAGGTATTAACGTTTTTATGATGTGAGTATTTAGTTTTCCAAATATCAAATATAGCTTACATGTATAGCAACTCGGAGTTGATGGATATTGTTTTAATTTATGGTAATGTGAAAATGCTTTAGCAGAACGATGTTCCAGTAAACATGTGCCAAATGCAGCTACTTTTACTGCGCTGTGCAATGAGTGCAAGTGTAGCGCAACGCAAGCGTGACATGGGGAATTTAAAACCGAATCGCGGAAGACATGGAGGTTCAGGGCATTCACAGCATATTTCAGCAATGTGGCATATGCATGTCCAAGCATTAATACCAAGGGATTGGACAGGGAGGACGGGTAGCATGACCGCCACAATATCCTGGTATTAAATCATTTGGCCTTTTTTTGTGGGGATATTTAAAAAAATAAGTCTATCGCACCGAAGTGGACACTATTGATGATTTTCGCAAACGTATCATAGCTGGTGCTATTAACTTACAAGTTCAAAATGGACAAAAAGCGGAAACATTTGTGTTAATTTGTAGAAACTGGGTAAGATGGGCCCAAAATGTTGTAAAATTCAAACTATTTTGTTAATTAAAACCTCAAATTAATAATAATAACAATAGCGGCAAAAGAAGTTGAATTTGCTTGTATAAAATAGGCGTTATAAAATGTTATTTATTTCTTTCCTTGAGAATTTCTTTCATTTTTTTTGCGGTCATCGATTATGTTTTGCCTTGTCAGGTTTTACAGTGGACCAGTTTCGAGTGTCATTTTTGAACTGCCCTTTTTGATTTTTTTTTACAAAATTGTACCTGTAAGAGCCCTGTACATTCTAAATTTTCTTTTAGATTATAGTTTTGAATCACCCTGTATACATACATATTTTCGTAAATAATGACCTAACATTGATTTTTTTGGGATATATTGTGAATATATTTAATAATGTATTAATCTTACTAATAGAATTTTATAATTATAATTAAAAAAATATAATTATTAATATGTGATTTTTATAAATATATTACTTATGTGTGACAAATTTGATAACATTCCAGATATGATGAATAAATTTCCAAAATCTACAAAAGTAATAACTGTAGTAATGCTATGGGTTGAAAGATAATTTAAATGTGCACAAAATAGAGCGAAAAAATACAGAGTTCCATTTGAGACAAAGTTATAACTGTTTAAAGTTGTTAAAATGTAATGACAAGAATAAAACGTTTGGTTTAATAATTAAGTTTACGGATATACCATAATCTAGCTAGCGTCGTTTATTAAGTAAGTTATTTATGAATACCAAAAATTACTTGACATCTATTTTCAGGAAAAAATGCGGAAACCTCCACGCACACTAGCATACATCAGTTTTTTTCTTAATAAATTAATATCATAAGTCTATTACTTCTAGCTTGAGGGAATGTTATACAAGACAATACTAAAATTTTCCGTAGAATTCTACAATTTAATAATATAGTGTTCCATTTAAAATACTGAAGTTCATGTCGACTTTCAATATAACTGGAAGTGCTGAAGAATTCTAGATATTTAATTGCCCTATGGACTTTGCCATATCACAGAATCTTAAAATTTTTCGGATCAGTATTTTCCCAGAAGACGATCAACACAGTTCCCGATTTGCCAATTTCTATCATATGGTTCAAGCCTCCTCACATGGAATTTCAAAAAGTCAGTGCCTATGCACAAGCCTAGTGCTAAATATACTTTTAAAAATATATATAGCCAACCTAACAGTTTTTATACAGGAAAGAATTAAAACATTAATATATCTTTTAATTATTCATTATTAATTAAATTAATAAATAGATTATATTTATTTTAATGTAATTTAATTAATAAGCATTTAATATTTTTATGGAATAGGAAGACTAATTAATTAATACATAATTAATGTGCCAATTTCTGATGAATGGTACCTACCACTTTAAATTTACACCGAAAAATTTTGTGCAACAAATGCAATACATTTAACTAGTTTTTGAATTTGGTTTAAGTTTCTTTACCACTACTGAAGATTTGATTCAGTCCAAATATGTCACAAAAAAAAGGAAAAATGAAACAAAATTTATTCGTCCTCTTTATTACCGTTTTCTTGCTCTTCTAGTTCTTTATTTTTATCGAACAATATTCTAATTTCTTTCAATAATGTACTTACATTTGTACCTAATTTAGCGCTTATAGGTATAACGGGTAAATCGACATTTTCTTTCAGCTTCTCTATATTTTCTTCACTTTCAGGAATATCTATTTTATTGGCTATAACTAACTGTGGCCGCTTTCTAAGATGCTTGTTAAATTGCGTAAGTTCATTCTGGAGCACACTGACAGCTTCCCAAGGTTCAGGTAGAGAAGTATCAACAATATATAAAAGCGCCATACACCTCTCGGCATGCTGAAGAAATTGTATGCCTAAACCTTTATTTTTGTGGGAATCAGGTATTAATCCTGGAAGATCAGCCACTAAAACCAAATAATGTAATTTATTTAAAATAATTGATAAGTTGCTGTCAATAACGTGTACAATTATTAAATTAAAAGGGTGGTAAGAAACCATTTATTTATACCTGCTATTTGCTCATAATCGTCATACTGTACCATTCCCACATACGGCTTTAAAGTCGTAAATGGGTATGGTGCTACCTTGGGTCTCGCTCTGGATATTGCTCTGAGCAATGTACTTTTGCCTGCATTTGGATATCCTAACTAAAAATATTTTAAGTAATTTAAAACATTAATTAATGTTACGTTAAATACGTACCAGTCCAACATGTGCCATGGTCCTTATTTCGATACTATACTCAAGATCTTCGCCTAGTGCTCCATATTCACAAATTTTTGGTGCTTGCTCTGTATCAGTTATAAAAAAATGGTTTCCTTTGCCACCTGCTCCTCCTCTAGCTGCTACAAACATTAAGCCTTCATGAGACAGATCTCCCACAACATTTCCTTGACCATTTTTTACTATTGTACCAACAGGAACTTTAATTACATTATGATTAGCATTCTTGCCATGGCAGTCTTTATTGGTTCCCTTTTCACCATTTAAACCTTTTGCTATTGTGGGGACATGATTCAAATCATAAATATCGTTTGATGCTTGAAAAATTACGTGGCCACCATTCCCTCCATCACCACCATCAGGACCGGCAAACTCATTGCTCCATAACGATAAAAATGAGATGCATCCATCTCCTCCTGAGCCCCCTACTACACGAAGATGCTTAAGGTCTACAAAGTGTTTTACCTATTTCAGTTTACTTAATTTTTATGTTAATTATGTTTTACTTACTGTGTTACTATTGGATTTTGGTTTTTTGCTTCTAAGTGGTTGTGCAACTTTTTGTGAATAATTACAAATATTTTCAAATAACTTTGGAAAAAATTTAATTTTAAAAGTTTTCAACATTCTCGACTATACGTTAGTAAATAAAAAATAAATACGTTATATTAAATTTCAATTGATAAATTTAATTTTTAAATTTCTTTATATTCCCGATTATTTCAAATATTTTAAAGCAGTATATAAAAATTTAGGTTATATCCATAGACCACGGATTTCTTAAGCTAAACTATAATATCCGTGCCATAGACTCACAGCCACCATTGTTTATTTAGTTGGTGAAATATAATATAAACAATGGAGTCACAGAACACCTAGTTAGATGTTTACTAGATCAACTGTCCTCAGTCTGTGCTGTCCTTATCTATGAGTCTGTGCACAGCTTCTTTATATTTTGTGGTGCACAGTAGTGGCACAGCTTAAATGGTAGTGGTCTGTGGTTTGTCTGACATTCTGTCAATTTTTATTTTCACTTTTCAGCCGTCATATTCACAGATCATTGGCCGAAAAACAAAGTCATATTTCTTCTTTACATTTGTGTTTACGTCGGTCACTTTTTTATTTTGGATATGTTCCAAAAATTTCTATAGGATAAAAACAACCTTTTAGAAATTTGTTTTATTCGGCGTTAAAAAACCATTTTAAGTGTGAAGTGTGGATAAATAATTAATCACAATGGTTGTAGACAAGAGCCCCTTATCGGGAACAGCACTAGAACAATTCGTTATACTGGCAAAAACTGTAAAAGGTGCAGCTCGTACAGAATTAATTAAGCAAGTGTTAGAAGCTCCAGGCGTATATGTGTTTGGAGAATTGTTAGATATGCCCAATATATCTGAATTAGCTAGTACTTCTGAAAAGAAGTATTTTAGTACGTTGGAATTATTTGCCTATGGAACATATAAAGATTATTTAGCAAATAAGAACAATTTGCTTGATTTAACACCAGCACAGCAGAAAAAGTTGCAACACCTCACAATTGTAACACTAGCAACAAAATCGAAATGTATACCTTACAATACATTACTTATTGAACTAGATATTAAAAACGTGAGAGATCTAGAAGATCTGATAATAGAAGCTATATATGCAGATATTATTCATGGTAAGTTAGATCAAAAGAATAGTCAGTTGGAAGTAGATTATGCTATAGGCAGAGATATTCGCGCAGAAGATATAAATGTTATAGTTAACTGTTTGCAAGATTGGTGTTCAGCTTGTGACGGCGTATTAAGTTGTGTCGAAACCCAAATTCATAGGGCAAATTCGGAGAAAAACCGGGCGATGCAAAGAAAATCAGATATCGAAAACGAAATAGTTAATATCAAAAAAACTTTAAAGACACAGTTACAAGAGAGATCAGATGGTACCGATGAAGTAATGGCTACCGATAGTAGAGAAGCCGCATCCGCTGGTGAAAAAGGAAAGAAATCGCAGAAAATCAAAGGTCTTAAAATTCTTCGTTAACATGAACTTATTCCAAAGGTGATATATGAAAAATTGTCCAGAAGTCGTGATTCGGATCCATAAATCTCTAATGGAATGGGGAGGTATCAGATTTTGTTTGTTTCTGGACATTTTTCCATATATCAACTTTGAACGATATTCTTAGCTAAGTTATCGAAATTTTGTAAATTTTTGTTTAAAGAATTATTTAAGTATTAGCTTATAATGTATTGATTTTCATTGTTTTAAATAAATATAAATGTTGTAATTATTAACTTAATAATAATAAATAAATTTAATAGAAAAGTACCAGTACTTACATTGCATTATTTTTTATTTATTAAAAATTGATTTATTTCAAGAATTTTTATGCATCAGGACTATGAATGAACAAATTGCTGACTCAGGTAAGCAATGGCGTAGCTAGGCGTGAGCGAAGCGGCCCCTCGCCCCTCCTGAGTAAGCCTCAAATATTTACTCATGTTTTTGCACCCTTTCTGAAGTCAAATCTATTTTCTGCTTAGTTTTCCCTCAACCAACATTCTTCTTCCTGCCTACTAATACTATATCAAAGGCCGACCCCCAGACGATTAGTTGCATCAGTTCACGTGTCCTATGGGGAGTGTAGTAAACTTCATTTTATAGAGTATAAATTTAAGATCATCCCACTACAAATTGATAGTATTATTTTATTTATATCCGTCATTTAACAGTATTCCTCTTACACAAAAGCAATGGAAAGACCTGAACTTTCCAATCTTGTAGGTCGATGAATAGGGAGAACTGAAAAATTGCCCTAGTTCTGACTTCTTGAAAATTACGGTTTTTTATTTTGTTGCTCCAGGAAAAGATTTATAAAATAGGATGGGGAGGAGCACAAGGACAAAGAAAAAATAATTTTGGTGTTATTATATTTTTATTTACACAACCTTTTTGACAATAATATACAGAGTAAATTGTGCTTGCGATAATAAATCTTATGTTAATGTTGTATAGAGTTACAATAACCAGGACGGAAAAACTGTTCACATCGTTTTATCAGAGGTGGTAAAGTTTTCCAAAAAACACCAAAAATACTCTACTATCTTTAAATTTAGATCTTTCATATTTCAACACGTGTAGTTAATTCCATTATCACAGAATGTGTATCAGATTAAAGAATATTCATAAATGTAAATATGTCATTCTTATCCAAAAATCAATAACAGTCTCGAAGGCCACTTTCCACATAAAGACCAAACAAATTACTTACAGAAAAATAGAATCTAATTTGTTACCAATTTTTTTGATCTCGGAACTGCTTCCATGTTAATAACTAAAACAAGGCAACCGTTATTGGTGTCTTCGCATAATAAGCGTACTTTAAATCTACTTGTATAATTTTAGCTTATCCTAACCTAAAATATAACAGTTATGTATTGACGAAAGCTTTTTTGGCATAACTTTGATACAAGTTCCCGTGGGGCACGAGGGTGCAGACCAAACAATAAATAAATACACCATAACAAAAAATAAATTACGTACAAAGCTAAAATAAAACCAGACGACAATAATAAAAATATTAGCTATAGTTACTCTTTCGTCTGTCAAAGTTAGGAGGTGGATAGAGAGATATATATATTATGCACTTTATTATGAGTTAACAAGGGCTAATGTTAAATATACTAGAAAATCCTTGTAGGGCACACTGGCGACGGCTTTAGATCTCTCATAAAAATGGATTATTCGAGTTCATATTCGCAGTGGTTCCTACCTACAAACGGATAAGAAATAATTATTAGTGCCGCCAGTCTATTCTGTACAAAGATGGACAAAAATTATTCGAATAACGATTACAAATAACATTTGCTTGCATTTGAGTTGTCAAACAAATTTAGACAATCGTATTCGTCAGACAAATGGCGAAAAAATATATCTCATAAAAAGCTCTTAAAAATTATATAGTTAAACTTCCCTATAACGACCGCTCGCCTGTAACGAGTACACTTTATCACACCTAATATTACTAGTGCCTATCTATAACTAACTTTGATTTTGTTCCGCACAATTTTGATCTCGGTCGTAACGAGTTGTCAGAGGATCACTTAAAAATTATACAGGGTGTATCTAAATAACACGGAAAAAATTTAAGGAGCGATTGGTGTATTTTTGTAAGGGATTGAAATAACCAACCCCTTCTTACAATTTTTTTTCGATTACATTTTTTCCTTATAAAAAATATGTTTAAAAGGCCTCATTCATTTATTTTCTTTTTAATCTCTTCAAGCTTTTTCGAAAAATTAAGAATTTATGAGAAAAAAAATAAATGTATTGCAATACGTTTTTTAAAAGATGAGCTGTTTAACGTGAGTGATCTGAAAGATCTAGTGGCCTGTTAGAAACAGATGACACTGATATTTGTTTCTGTGGATTTCATTGCAAAGAAC
>JALDAQ010000153.1:0-25000 GCA_025584915.1 Monochamus saltuarius
AACCATATGCTCAAGGAGGCTTGAAAGACAATAAAAAAAATTATTTCAGAATTCTAGCTCAATATTTAAAAAATGGGGCAAAACTAAGATTTATCAACTATTATGCAGTCATTTTTTTGTAGAAATGATGAAAATGAAGTTCCAAACTGTTAAAACAACATTTTTGGGATCACCCATTAACAACAAAACACAATTTGTATACAGTTAAATAAAAGTCCATTTATTCTAAAAAATCGAACAAAAGGAATAGTAATAAATAACAATAAATTTTTGAAATATCTGTACCCAATACAAATTCCTTTATTTAATAATTATAAAACATTTTGAACAAAAAAGGTACTAGAAAATAATCTCGCAGCAGATGGATTTAATAGTTTCTAAAAAAAAAATTTGCAATTTGCACTATAAGTTTGGAAATTTTTTGAAGGGTAACTCCATTAATTCTTTTATTTTTCTGCCCCTTCTTAAATATTTGTACTTCGCCATAATTAACCCTGTATATTTTTACTATTATCGTTAGTTTTCGTATTACTATTTTGTAGAATAAAATATTAAAAAACTAATGTAACATGGTTGTGGCAAAAAAATATCATTCCATAATGAAAAATTTAAAACTTATTTACTTGAATAGGGGTAACTCCAGTATAAACAGAGTTTTGGTGGATCATTTGCATATTAACTAAAAGATTTGCCGGTCCATAGGCCCATCCCAATTTCCACCCGGTCACACTGAATGTTTTACCAGCTGATCCAATTGTAATTGTTCTTTCCCACATACCCGGCAATGTTGCTGAAATTATGTTCAATGATTAACTTAAAAGTTGAGAATAAGAATTTAAAAAAAAAAACATGGTGAATGTCCTGAATGAATTTATAGACGATAAGTATTTTATGATATCTGTCTGTGTAAATTATAGCACATATTTAAGTCAAAAGATAAGGAAAATTATAGCGTTATTAAAATACTTAGTTGTAAATTAAGAAAGTCAATGTTTAAATAAGTTTAATACATACTCTAGAGTTAAATTTTCTCACCAATTCTAATATGTTTATAAGGCTTGTAAACCAACCATTCGTACACTTCATCAGATATGCATAGCACATTCCATTTTTTGCACAAGTCTGCTATTAATGTCAATTCTTCTTCAGTAAACACCTTGCCTAAAGGATTATTTGGTGTATTCAAAATAATTAACTTAGTTTTGCTATTAAATGCACTTTCAAGTTCATCTCTATCCAAAACAAAGTCGGCTGAAGACAACGGTCTTCCAGATACTTCTTTCTGAGAAAAAATGTAACTGCTTATAAATTCTATTAAAATTTTGCAAAAGAACCTACCAATCTCAATGGAATAAACTTTGGAACACCCCCTGCATATTTCACCATTGGTTCGTAGCAGTCAAAGAAGGGTTCAATTATTATAACTTCATCACCATTATCGACATGACCCGAAATGCTAGAAAATAGTGCCTCGTATGCACCCAAAGTAGTTATTATTTCGGTTTGAGGATTAATATCCCTACCAATTAGTTTTGAGTAAAGTTTTGCAAGAGCAGCAATAAGTCTAGGATGACCCTAAAAATATCAAATGTGTTAACGGTGGTGGCTAGTGAAAATTGAAGTTGTCGTATTTTGGTAAAAGAAGCATGGAACATATGTTATCCTTAGGGGATGATTTCTAGGCACATTTAGAAATCATTTCTGAAAGTTTGAAAACTTATATGAAAAATAAAAAAATTATAGGTTGCCCCTAAGGTTTTTATAAGGGCATATATTTGATAGATCTGATAGATTGCACACATAAAATTTTCATTTTTCTTAAAGTTGCAGTTTGAAAAATGAAATGTAGCATCAAATTAAAATTGAATAGGTACAGTTGCGACAAGAATTCAGACGATGTACATCATACAAACAAATGAATAATTCATCATATTTTCATCAAAATATTTAAGAAACTGCAATTAACAGCAATAAAACTATACTCAAGGAAATAATTCAGACAACTTACGTCATACGAGCAAATGATTAATTCATCATATTTTCATCAAAATATTTTAGAAACTGCAACTGACAGTAATTAAACTATATACTTCTCTTATATATTGCACTAAATTGCAAAAAATGATTGTTTTTAACACGACCAAATATCGAAAATTACATTGACAATAAAAACAATTGCCTAACGTTAGCCATGACGTAAGACGTCTGAATTCTTGCCGCAAGTATATATACTACACTAAATGTTTGCATTGTATATTACACTAAATTGCAAAAAATTATTGTTTGGTGCAACTCAGAATAATAAAACTATATACTATACTAAATGTTTACAGTATATATTGTACTAAATTACAAACAATTATTATTTTTAACGCGACAAGCTATCGAAAATTATGTTGACAATACAAACATAACGTCAGCCGTGACGTAAGTCATCTGAATTCTTGCCACAACTATACCTAAGTATATTATGAAAAAAATTTAATTAACTACGTTTGTATGCATCAATTGTTAATATATTCTGTTAATAAGTATATGTGCATCTTTTCAAAATGCTAAGTGAAGGAATTTAATTTGCACCAGCAGCCACTGGTTGTAAAGCAGTATACAAATATGAAATAAATTAAGAAAAACAAAAATTAAAAAATAACAAATTGAAAACACAGTGTTTGTCCACGACTATCTTATAAAATGTTCTTTATACATGTGTTTCCATAATAATAATATTCATTATTCACTATAATGAAATCGCTATTCACTGGTTTCAAAGAATCTGGAATGGACAAGCAAAACAAAAATTCTTCAGTGTCAGCAATTTAACCTGAACCTCGGGTGAAAGCCAAACGCTACCCATTATACGACAATATTAACATTTTTCTAAATGATGGTAGAAGTTTACTAATTAAAGTTTTATTACTTTTGAAATTTAGCAAGTGATCGACAAATGTCAAACTGGAAAGTAAAGTGTTTTGACAGTTTTGAATTGTATGTTATGTTACGCCATGTTATGCTTATATTGTGTACTTAATGTTTTCAGTAGAAGGTTTGCTAAAATATTGTTAATAGTCGTGGACAAAGTATAGTATTATACTTGCATAATATAATGGTTGAAATTGACTAGGTACTATTACAAACAAATAATCTGCCAAATAAACAAAAGCATTGTATAAGTACTTATTAATGCCTATTTAATTTGAAGTGCTAATGCAAGATGTATAAAAATTTCTAAATATATTTTTCTAATTTAACTATAAAAAAGAAACAAGTAAAATTGATTATTTCTATGTCATAATAATTGAATTATGAAAACTTCATATTATCAATAATAATACGTATATCACAACTACAAAATTGTATATCACAATGTGACAATGAAGTATTTTACTATATGTAAATATACTTTTATCACATTATTTATTATTTACTTTTAAATTTCCATAGTCATGCAGTAAGCCCTCATAAGATTAACTCATAATGTGTTAAAGGTTATCTAATTTAAGTAAAACTACTGAGAATTTCAAGTTTTAATCTAAAACTGAAATAAAACAAGTTACGTTTTAGGTGAAAAATTAACAAATGTTTACAGTATATAATACTTATTTATCATGTCATAATTAAAAAAAAAAATAGTAACTTACAAATCCTCTGGTGTATTGATGAACCATATAATTATCTCCAGTTGCAACTGCGCTCAAAGCATCTGTTACATATTTCGGAGGTGGATAATCCGGAAATCCTTGTCCCAAATTTAAGGGTTTATATTCGAGAGCCAACTGAATGTACTCAACCCTAAAACGTAGATTATAAATATTTGTAAAATTGAGTTACTAACTTACCAAACGCTTTTCTCACTTCCTTCGTATCGCTTCGGCAATACAAATTTTTTTTCTACATCAGACATTTTTGTTTTTAGTTGTAAAGTTGCTGAAAGATTCCTGGCACAGCTGTATACGAGATTTATCGATTTATGTAACTGCAAGGCACACTTTGTTAATGATTTTATCATCTAGAAAGGTAATTAAGTCTATAATTTGCAATTTCAAGGCAGTTTACCTTTTACTTTATTATTTTTTTTTTGTACAGTAAACTATATGCTGTTTATACCTACTTACACATACACTTTTAAAAATAAATTTATGTATTATTTGAATGACATTGTATTATAACCTTAATTCCCTAACAATGACATTTTTAACATACCACAACATTTGAACTACTCACTCGTTTTTAAGTTACCAAACTTTTATCTACTTAGCCTAATTCACTGTAGGTACCACAATTTTAAAATCAGATGTCTAGATTTTGGAGAATTTTGGCAATACTAGACGATTAAAAATAATAAAAGGATCTTGGAATGTCTGCAGTCTTTACAATTGGTATGCAAATTAAATAGTTTTCTTTTTTCTATCAATGGTAATTAGGAGATAGAACCATGTCATATTTCTTAATATGTTAAGATTAGATGCCAAGGATTGTTTGTAAAGTCACAGTTTGGTAATATAATAACCACTCCATTCACAATAATCGCTACGTACATAAGTTGCAAAATAATAAAATAAGAAGATCTGTCAACATTTATATTTTAAATTTAATAGTGCATATGCAACCATTTATACAAGAATAATACGTACAATTTATGGGAGAATACTTTTAAAATATTTTGTATTTTTTTGCCCAAAATGCATCAACAATTATTAAATCAAGTTCTTTGATACGAATAAAAAGACGTTATCATTTTTATTTATTTATTGTAAAAACAAAACAATATTTGCATAATTTAAATATACATTAGTCAATAACTTAAAAGAAGACTATGCAGTCTCTAGTCAAATGCATACACACAATCACAACCAGTCAATATGTAATATAATTATGTAAATCTAATAATAATAAATAGAGAAGTTTTTTATTTATTGTTATCAATTTATATAATCATAAATAACAAAAACGTTCTCGGAATACAAAAGAGAAATTGAACCTACAACAGAATAAACTATTTTAGATCTAACTGTTAAAATATTAAAATATTGACATTTTGAGATCTGTTGTGCTTACCGAACCTAACAGGCACTTAAATATTACCAGTGCCAGAAGAATAAAACAAAAAATTGCTTGGTCCAAAATTGACTGGAGTTTTAGGACTTGAACAAGTATAAATAAAATCGTCAGATTGTAATTGTGTTCGATTCATGTTGGGCTCTGAAGCGGATCTACTGATTTTCGGATGGTTCCTCAAGAAACCTTCCAGTGAAGCATGGATCTGTCTGAATAATGGCCTCTCGTCCCTATTAAACTTTATACAGTCTTCAGTCAATCTTCTCAAAGCCTTGGGCGTGTCTGACCTCAGCTTCGTCAAGTCAGGCTTTAGATAGCCCCGTCCAACCATAAACAAAATTTGATCCTTATTATTAACATGGGAATAAGGCAACTGTCCCGCTAACATCTCAAACATAACTATTCCAAAAGCGTATACGTCTGACTGGAAACTATAAGGATTGTCCTCCTGCATTCTGATAACTTCAGGAGCCATCCAGAGAATAGAACCAGTCGGTTGATGGAACTGTTGCGATCCCGACCACCTCGTCTTTGCGGTAGCCAGACCGAAATCACCTATTTTTACAGTAAGGTCATCATGTAAGAAAATATTGTTAGACTTTAAATCACGGTGGATTATATTCTTAGCGTGCAAGTAATCCATCCCTTGCGCAGTCTGTCGACCAATCTCGATAAGCGTAAACAATTGAAATTTAGTTTCAAGGACATGTAAGTGCTTGTAAAGGCTGGAACTCTCGCACCATTGTGTCACAATTGCCAGTTGCGGCTTGCTGACGCATCCCATGAATAAGAGGATGTTGACGTGCCTAGTCTTGCGCAGGACCGCTACTTCGTTTTTGAAAGCTTGAAGTTGTGCAACTGTGGGTATTTTAACATTCAGTGTCTTTACGGCTACTGGGCCGTGCCAGTGGGCTTTGTAAACTGTTCCGAACGAACCAGATCCCACCCTAGCCCCTACTAATATCTCGTCAGCTGGTATCTCCCAATCTTCTATACTCTCTCTGGGAGCTAGTAATGGTTTGCTTTCATCTGCAGAGCGAGCCCTTGGTCTTCGAGGCTGTAAGGATCCTGTGGGAGAAGCTTGCGTACTTCTGCAATGCGGAGAGCAATCACCATCTACTCCCCTAGAATTTGTAGAAGTAACAATCGGTTAAAATGTGAGGTCATATATTTAAAACTATTATTATAATTTCTATGGTATATAATACCAAATTTAATCACTTTTATATTCATCAAATAGAAGAGTTTAGGATGAATAAATTATATTGAAATATTCATTTATTATCATGGTATCATATTGAGCACTACAAATGTAAATTTCACTCAAAATTCAATACATTAGATATAAGTATATTCATTATTTTTAATTCTATTACAACTCTCTACGAGGTGTTAGAGGTTTAAGTACCATAATGGAGAAATTACAGGATTTTTCCAAATACGTACAGAAGAAAAAATGTATTATTTTAATTAAAATAGTATTTGTTCTAGACAATGTCATGAACAAAATAAGCCTAAAAAATTTAATCTGGTCACGCCCCCACAGCAAAGACCTGTGACGTCAGATGATATTCACACGTGTATAACTAAATACATAAGTCTGCTTTAGTTTATATCTGTATACAATTCCCATTTTCAGACAACGCAGTACATACGTATATAAAAATATTTCATATAAAACAAAACAGAGCTACATGGGTCCTAATCCCATAAAATTATCAAAATATCCTGTTCAATGTGTAAAAGCAGTTAAAATATAGAAATAGATATCTACGTAATTTTCTGCATAAAATATAATAAAATGCTACTCCTAGGAATTTATTTATAGAATCATTTTTTTCTTAATCAATAAAAAGCACATAAAGAATTTAGGGGATTCCACTGTAGTTGAAAGCGAGAAAGACTTGAATGATCGCATTTTTTCGCTGCCCATCAAATTAGGATAAATCTAGGTATTTTCCAGCAAGTGCGCAAAAAATGGATTCAAAGGTGTCGTGCGTGTATTGAAAATAATGGTGAACATTTCAAACATATGCTGTACTTTATTTTGCAGTGATATATTAAAAATGACTACCTACTGATTTTCGGTAAGTATATAATTTTTTTTTTTAAAACAACAATGTTTTTATCACGTCTTTCAAATTCATATTTTATTACAATATTTTCCTGTTACAAACACTTAGGGATTGCTAAAATTTAAATCCTTAAAGAGTAGGTGTCTTCATTATCAAAAATTCATTACTTAGTTCTACTATTTCGAAATTAAATTGTAAAATTATTATCTACATTTCTTTATTTAATTCGTATTCAAAATAATTATTGTTTACATTCAGATTTTTTGTCATCCACTAAAAAACAATTGTGACATAAGCTAGGCAGCTGAACTCCAGCTATAGTCGTGACAAGAATCCAGATGACTTACGTCACGGCTGACGCTACACAATTGTTTTTATTGTCAACATAGATCACATCATTTTCGATATTTTGTCACATTAAAAACAATAATTTTTTGCAATTTAGTGCATATAGTGTGTATAGTGCTAACATTTAGTGTAGTACATATTTTTATTATTCTCAGTTGCGGTTTCTTAAATATTGGTGAAAATATAAAGAATTATTAATTTGTTTGTATGGCATAAGTCATCTGAATTCTTGACGCAACTATAGCTAGGAGTAGATCAAGACACTGTTGACAGATTGCAATAAAATTCCCTGATATTACAACTCCATGCATTTTAAAGATGATTTAACATACGCCCACGCCCATGTAGTACACAACTTTTCTGTTAATTTGTGCTTAACATATCATATGTTGAAGTAATGGCATTCAAACCTCTAAAACCCTGTATATCTCTATATTTTGCATATCTTACTCGCTTATGATTTAATCAGTATATTTTCAAACAATCATCTCGTTGGCCTCGATGTTTAGAATTTGATTGATTATAAAATGAACATGGTGACAAAAATATACATCTTATCTTTAGCATCAATATATTTAAAAAGATCAAATTTAAAGAGTAATAAGAAGAGTACCAATTATATGTTTCAATGTATTAGCTGCTCACAGAATGCTTAGGAAAAAAAGTCCTTTGACAAATCAATTTCCTGATAAAGAAAACAGATGTTTTAACTTTGGAAAAATTTACTATTATCCTCGATATTAAAATATACTTCCAAAATAACTGAAGCTTTAGGAAGGCTTAAATACAAAGTCTCTTATTTATCTGCATCATAATGGACATAAATTTAATTGTTTAATTAAATTTATAAGAACAATTACCTTGATAGAAGTATACTTATTTAAAATTTGAACTTAATAGAGATTTCCTTATGCTCGGTTTACATGAGGCTAGATTTTTTAATCAGTAAAGCAAGCTAGTACTAGTAAGCTAGCTAGCTCCATGTAAACAAAACTAGCTTAGTTTTTAAGTTAGTAAGGTAGTGAAAAAGCAAGTAAGCTATCATCTAAGCCAGGATAGTTTTAATAGGATGACGTTCTATTTATGCTAGTAGCACCTCCCACCACCAAATTTACTATTGTGATGGCTTCGCGTGAACGGTAAAACTAGTACATGGTCGGCTAGTATATGGTAAAGTCTCACCGTTTTGTATTTTCTGTATATATACAAACTTAATAAATACAATGTAATTAATTTTAAGTAAAATGTCACTATTCCTTGTTATAAAAACAAACGTGTGATTCATTGTTACAAATAAATGTTTTTCTAGCAACTCTTCTAATAGTTGATCAAATGTAACTTGACACAATTTCCCAAATAAATATTTCAGTGTGTTTCTCTTATTCATTCTACTCCACCATAGACTCCATTGATACTGACTAAAAATTTCCAGCATCGTAAGTACCGTTCTAGTATTGTGCCAAGCCAGTATAGTAAGCCAAATTAGAATGTCAGAATACTAGCTTACTATCCTAGCTTGTAAAACTAGCCTCGTGTAACCCGGGCATTAAGGTGGATTTACATTAAGCCAGTAAGCAGGCAAGACAAGTAAGCAAGTTAAATTTTATTCAGTGCTTGAAGCAAATGCAAATCTATGACGATGATTTACAATTTGCTTGGTACATTATCGATATCCATTGCAAAGGGGATTTCGACCGCTGCTCTAGGGAATACGTCAAACTAGACAACATATATGATTTCTCTTATCCAAAAACATCTATGTATTCCCAATTTTTAAGTTGATACAGGTAAACACAGTGTAATTGTTACAAAATATCACTTTTTAAATTCCAACTTTGATACCCCATCTTTATATTATCATCATTTTATTAAGGCAAGTTGGCTACATCGTAATATTTTGAGGCAAAAAGTCTAGTATGTCTCGATGGGCCATTACTTACGGACTACTCTGTATAGTGCCAAAAAGTAACGTAGCAACAAAGCAATTTTACAACAAAGAGAAGAGTAGAAGTTAAAGTAGAAGAAAAAATTACCTATTCAGTGACAAAGACCTGGGACAGTCATCTCCAGAACCTTTGACATTATTTAAGCAAACATTTGGAGCTGAGCTTGATCTATCATGATGGCCTAAAGTGCCGGGATGCCTGGACTGCCTGTGTGGTAGTCCTAGTTCTGCTTGTCCGGCATGGAGTATTCCAGCACTGGAATCAGGTGGCCTAGCCAAGAGAGCTCGGTAATAAGCATCAGCCATTCTTACCTAAAAAAAATCATTAATATACCTATAACAAGATTTATAATAATTGAAGATGTAACTGTTTTTATTTATATCCTATTTTTTCTCACATGAAATCTTAAGGGAGCTACTCACAATCCAACACCCTGGTACAATTGTCAATCCAATAATTTTGCAGTTATTTTAACTGCTGCAGTATAATTTTGTTGTATTGCTGTTGGTTTGTGTGTGTGTGCGACAGAAATATTTTTCATAATTTATTTTTTATTGATAGTAATTTTAAAATTTCTAAATAAATTTGCAATAGTTTAAGTTTGATATCTAATGTGCATGTCTTGTCTATAACTGATTTTAAATGAAACTGATTTTCTAAGAACGCAATTTTAAACTCCATGATGATAATTTTCCAGTTGACATAATTTAGGTAACTACATTTTTCTTCTGCGATATACTCGGCGATATATATTTTAAATTATTAATATGGAAAGCTATTTATTCTCTCAGTGTCAACTGAATTCAACAAAATTGTACAGCAAAATTCTAAGACAGTACTGAACATTTAGTGACTGCCTTTATATTTTCAAATTACCTAACTAAAACCAAAGTCAAAATAGTGCTGTTCCTATTCATTCACCAGATAAAAAGATCGAGTCCTCAAATCTGTTTTTGACCTTAGGCTCAAGGCTTTTAATGCTTTATTTACCTTTAATATATAAGTGATGTTTCATCCTACTTACCAACTTATACCTAGACTTTTTTATGATTTTAATACATATACCTAAGTATTTCAATTAGAATTCAAATTAGAAATAATTAATACATTAATGTTTCAACTTATTTTAATTTAATTTAAAAAATTCTCTTAGTTATGTGTAATTATTAATTAAACCTTTTAGGTATGTAAATATATAAACAGTAGCTACTTACAGTAAGTACTCTAAACTAAGAAATACAATTTTTGAAATGTGAAACAATATACATATATTTACTTAAATATTCATTTATTTAGACATTTCTTATACTATATCTACAGGAAACAGATATTTAAAATATTATTTCATCAGTAAAAAATGTGATTTTCCAAAGTTAATGCATTGTATAGGGCTATAAAGTTTTGAATTGAATATACTGTTAAAAATTTGCGGATGTAAGTAGACATATTTATCAAATACAGGATCTTTCCAAATAATTGTAAGAAATAGATTTTTTGCCATTTGTTTTTTTGTGTCATATCTACATTCTTATTTTTTTTATTATTGTGAATATTTAAGGTACATACTTTATTAAAATTTTTACAATTTCTTTTCAGTAATAAGTCTGTAGTTAGCAGTGACCATAAGATGTAACAGAAAGGAAAGGAATTTATTTAAATTATTATAAAACACAAATGTCTTATTTGATACTTATAGAGTTGATATTACTTCAATATCTAGTTTAAAAATTTAGATACATACTTGGTGACATAATGAAGGAACTCCTGCAGCACATCTTTGATGAAATTTGTATCCACAAGTCCGACAATAAAATCCTTGAAACAAAAGTCTCCGGCAACATTCACAAAACACTAAAGAGAAAAATGTCTTACGCACAAAATTGTGGGAAATACTTGTTGGAATAGGAAATTTATCTAAAATTTTAACAGTAATTTCTTCACAGTTCAATGTACTAATATCCACATCCCAATTCACTGGGATCTTTGAGTCTCCAAGATAAACACAGCACATTTCACACACAAGATTTCTTAATTTCATTGCTTTAGCTAAGGCTTCTCGTAACGTAAGACCTTCACGTACTTGAACGCTGGTTCGTTGCTGGTTAGGCAAGTGAGCTCTCAAAAACTTAGGCCTTGTTAGCGTGTCATATAATGGTTTACTAGTTTCATAGTGTGCAGGATAATATTGTTCACTTAAATCTTCAGGGCTTTCTCTACCATTACTGAGTTGCTCCATTAACCTCCTTTCCTCAGCTTCTAATTCATGTAATTTTGACGTTAGATCTTCATATTCCTTTAAATACATAGCAGGAGGATGTTGAAAGTCGGCAAACTTGGCATTTAGGGCATCAATATTAGCACGGGTCAAACTAATTACATTTTTTATGTTTTTGAGTTCTTGTTGAATGTCCATATCTTCACTGTCTGTCGACATTGTGTCGCTATAATTACCTGCATGAGACAAAGAAACCGTACTTCCATTCAATGTTTTTCTACTTGTATTTGATCTGTCAAAGTCGTGTAAAACAGCCATAGCACTTTTCCATGTTTGTCATTTTTTTCTTGTGATTTTATTATTTTCTGTTGGCATTATTAACTTTGACATTTCGATTAGAGAAGCGAAACTTGTAAAGATTCCTGCAATAGCCGCATGTTTCTGTTTCATATGCAACCCCCACACCGCGTTGTAAGTAGGCTTGCCTAAAAGGAAACCTTGGTGTGGAAGCCAGGACCGTATTTAATAATTTAAAGTAATTTTTCTCATACTATGAACAAGTTTCAGATAAACTGGAACGCACCAATCATAATTTTAAAGATTACTGGAGGGACTAACCACTGGGATCAAAATTGTTACAAGATTTCGCGAAATAGAGATTTCCAAGGGATTTCGCGAAATTCAGGGTAATTTTAACAAATTTCCAAGGATTTTGCATTTGATAAAATTACATCAAAAATTTATTATACTTATGCAGGGTGTCTGTAAAATTTTGAGAAAAAACCACATGCTCCAGGGGACCAATTATGATGGTCTAAATCAAGTTACCTTTTAGTCCAAAATTTTATAATTTCCGAGATACAGGATGTTAAACTTTTTTAGTTTTTTCTCAATAACTTTATTATAAATTGTAATAAATATATGAAACATGGTAGTGGTGAGATTTCTGACACAAGAAATTGAAATATGGTCTCGAATTCGCTGTCAATCGTAGAGGGCGCTATCTACAGTACTTCACATGCATTTAAATCGTTATAAATTTTGTGTGCATTGGTATATATTGATTGTTTAATCAATAATTCTTATTCATTGGCGTTCTTTTCGTAGAGAAACGTCTGGAACAATTTTTTTTTTGGATAGGATTTTAAAGTTTTATTTCATAAACATAAACCCATTGTCTTCTTTCGCATACTTTATTCAATTAAGTGCAAGTCAAATTTTAGACTAAGGTAAATTGGATTAGATCATTATATCTTGGCTCTATAGGAGTATGTGGTAGCATTTTGTCCAGATATTTTAGACAGTCTGTACTAGATGTATTGGATCCAAAAAGTTATATCAATTTAAATGCATGGTGGCACACCTTCTACAGTTGATAGCAAATCCGCAAACATATTTTAATTTCTCATGTCAGAAAATCCTTCTGTACCAAGTTTGATGTATTCACTACAATTGATGTGAAGTTATTGAGGAAACCTAAAATAAAATTGTATTTTCAACATCCTGTATTTCAGAAACTATAAAATTTTGGTCTAAAGTAACTTAATTTAGATTAATATATTTTGGCCCTCAGAGTATGTGGTAGTGTTTCCCAACTTTACAGACATCCTGTATGCGCAAAATATATAAATCAATTTCAAAAACATCGTGATGTATTAACTCAACAAAAAATAATCTCTCTACGATTGCTCAGAATCGTAACATTCTTAGTAAAAAAACTGATTTTGATCCTAGTCACACCCTGTACAAGAAAAAACCCCTAAAAAAATTACATAACACCCATTGACAAAAAATGTGAAATTGACAGTTTCTTAGAAATAGCGATTTTTTTGTTCTAAGGTTTGCACAATAGTTAAATTGTTTTACAGTGTGCGAAGCGCGAAGAGATGCCCGCCCTCCAGGTAAGTATGTACAGAGTGTCCGGTTTTAATAATAATAATATAATATCTCTACCCCTCATTCTAATCACGAGGATTAGCCCAGAAGTCGAAGACTTGTGCGGGAGAGGGGGCGGCATATTATTATTAAGCAGGCCGCATTTGCGCCCAGGAACGACTTATGTTGGTAGGCCCTAACCACCATTCAGTGCAGGAATGAGGGAAACCTGGAAAACCTCATTAATTAGGGGGGTAGTCAAATGTCAACCGGTGTCAATCTCTCACATTGACCCAAGCTAACATTTTTCCACCCTACCATACCCACAGAGAGGGTGCCAATTTCTCCACGAATATAGCTTATATACGGTCTACCGGCTGCGGGGTAATGTTTACAAACTTTTAGAGAAACTGAAAAATTAACGTCAGAGTGCAAAGTTAATAAAATGAAACAAAAAACATTAAACTTTGAAAACCAACAGCCTCTTCCAGTAATTCCAAACAACTGTGATAAGTGTCACGCACATAATAATGTCACCTGGAACCTGTATTATTTGCAAAATGGAAATACGAATATGTATAACGTTGATAATGATGCAAACGTTGACAGCATTGTCACTCTTTACGGATAAATTAACCTCCAGATGACGAGGAATTTTGTGATTTCATACAATTTCTAGGGATTTCGTAAGGATTTCGCAAGATTTCCATGAGTGGTTACCCCCTCGAGATTACTAGATAGTATTTTAATAATAAATATTTCTGTTCTTTATTCCACGAAAATTTTTATTGTATTTTAAGTTGATTAATTTAGATTATTTTATAATAGTCAGTGCCAATTACTATTGTAGCATAAATAATACACCGTTCAGTTAAATTTTTAAACTATATATTAAAACAAATGACATGAAAATATTTATTATAAAGTAAATAAAATTAATTATACTAGGGTATCATATGTAATGAGCAAGTGTGATAGAGCCATTGATCATTGAGTAACACTGTCTTAAGATATGTTGAGTAAAAACAATTCAACCTAATCTAATTATCTTAAAATGTAATCAGCCTCAACATATAAATTGATAAATTCTAATACATATCACGTCATATTCATAATTACAAGTAAAAAAAATGCAGTTGCGCTACATCTACAATTAATTATTTACAGTAAAATAGAATAAAGACTATGGTGAAACGCACAATTACTTGCTATTAAATAATTTTGATTGCCAATTAACACCATTGTACATACGTTTGGCACACGGGGACGGACAATAAAAATAAAATTACGTTCCTTTATTGCAACATAAAAGTAAAGCTACTATTGTATAAATGAAAATTACTCTAGCTTTAGACCTATAAGTACTTAACATGAAATATTCCTTTCTTATTAAAACTTAACCTGATATGTTAATCTACCGCTTACTCTTTTGACTCAGTCTTATAAATAAAAAGCTTGCAACATACGGATTTCTTTCCCGTTTATGTAATAATTATCATTATCATCAATTTTAAGTAATATTTTTATGGATTATTTTTTGAAAAAAACTAGTCAAAATGTAAATAAAAAATTTACTGTCTGGTCTGGTAGATGACATTTTTGCAATTTGGCCTTTTACTGTTACAGAATTAAATGAATTTTTAAATGATATTAACAATAAAGAACCAACAAGAAAATTCACTTTGGAAATAGAAAATAATAATATGCTACCATTTTTAGATGTTTTAATTAAAAGAATGGAATTTCTGTAGAAACAATTAAGTGTTTATAGAAAACAATCTCACACCAATAGATATTTAAATGTTAGATCTAACCATCACATTGATATTAAGAAATGTATTAAATGTTTATATGGTAGAGCAAAATTAAACAACGAAATTTTTAGCAACAAACTAAAATTTATTAAAAATGTTTTAGTTAATAATGAATATGTTCCAAATTTTGTTGATAGAACATTCAAAAATATTACGGATAAAACGAACAGACAAATAAGACAAACTAATACAATAAAAATTACATACATTCCTATATATTATCAGAACGATTAGGAAGAATTGGTAATAAATTTGATATTTGAACAGTTTTTCAGACAACTAACAGTTTACAATCCTTTTGGTCAAAAATACTTCCAAAAAATTAAATACAAAATTCAAAAAATTGCATTTACAGCATACCTTGTGAATGCAATAAACATTATGTTGGAAAAACGTCTTGACCTATGAATGTTAAAGTTGAGGAACATAAAAATTATATAAAAAGATGGGAATTGGAAAAATAAAAAATTTGCGAACACGCTTGGGGAAACGGTCATTTGATTCAATGGGGTTTGGCAAAAATTTTAGAGGAGGATAATGCAACAAAAAGAAAATTGAAAGAGATTGTGATTATTTTGTTAAACAAAGATAAACTGTTCAGTAAACATTGATCATTGCTGGCTACAGTTGTATCAAGAAGAAGTAGGTAAGTAACAATAAAATAAAAATCATTTAACTCCTCTAACTCTAAGGAAGCAGATAAATAAATTTTAAACTGTCAAATGTGATATACTTTTAATACATTTGCAATTTTGAGAACAAAACCAGAGTTTTTCAAAACGTCAAAAAATACAGAAGTGGCGATAGTGTTAGATTTTTGTTATTTTTACTTATCTGCTTTTAGGCAAACTTATTTTCAAAAATAACCCCTGACTGATCCGTTTGGCACAAGGGCTTATTTAATGAATCTTTATTTTTTCAGAAGTGTGGCAAAAACCCAATCTAACTAAAGAAAAATTAAAAAATAATTTACACTAAACAAAATTTTTGTTTAAATTTGTTCATAACAGGAACTTATTCTCATGTTTGAACTTAAAATTTCGACTTGAATTTAAACTGCTGATGTAATTTGGGCTTCTACTCTTTGCAGCTTTCTTAGACTTGTAAGTCTAATACTTTGATTCGACCCTGTTAGATTAATAAGAAAGAAACATTTTTAAATTAACAATACATGCTATTAATATATGTCTGACTTTGTACATAGTTTGGAAAATAAATTATAATATCACTGATGTTCATGATAACATCTTACATAAGTATGATTCAGAATAATTGGGAAATACAACAAAAATAAAATAATAATGGTCCAGCAGTGTTGCTAAAAATTTCCATGGCCAATATCTATGTAAATAGATCAACATTTTGAAATCTAGTGACCTGATAATCTCATTTCACAAAACAAAAATATGTTTTTTCTTCCTAAGTATTGGAAGAAGAATTTTAAATCAAAAAAACCTTCAATTCATATTGCTGAGATTTAGAGCCATAGTTAATAGGCAATTTAACAACAATTTAAACACTTTTAATTAATTATTAAATATTGAAAATGTTTTATAATTAAATATCTGTATAATTTCACTATTTAATTTATAAAACATTTAATATACAAAAATTATTTAATAATTAATTAATTTTACCGATTTTAAATCATAGTTTTATAATATTGTCAGCATTTATTTTTTTGTGGCATTATTAAAATTTTATGTGGCGAAATACAGTTACATCAATTTAATACAATTTTAAAAGATTTAACTAAAAGTTATTCTGAATCATGATTCCATTTTTTCCTTTTAAGCCAAGGGGTAAAAAGGAATAAGTAGTCTCTAAGAGAACTATCTACTCTACACAGTGATGTAATTTGAGTACCAAGCTTATTCACCGATTAATCTACTCACGAGAGCTGGAGTATTCAGTCTAAAATTACCTTAAAAATCGACTACTGTATATTTAAACTATAGCTAACATTGTTTATATTTATTACATAAATATTTGAAAACTTACTGACAAAAATAACATGCAGTTGCTACAGTAGTATATAACAATATCTAAGTCTTTTTTTATGCAAATAGTAAATATTCTTGTCTTGAAAAGATTGAGTGTTTCTATCACTAAAAATAACGTGATTTTGGTTCATTGTGTTTTTTAACTAAAGATCTACTGGTCATCCCTTCTCCTCGGTGGGTAATACTATAGATACTGATTTTCTGGGCCCGTTCCTGTGCACTGGAGCTGGTTCAAAGTTGGTGTCTACTAATCTCTCTTCATCTGGAACCTGGACTAGATTTGGACTTCTGAAATTAAACACACATTATGGTAAAGATAAGATATTTGGTAACAAACTGTATAAGGTGATCACTTGGAATAGAATGTGCATTCCTTGACTAATTTTTCACAAGAATTTTAATTCTTTTATGAAAAAAAAAACAATCGAACATCGTACTACAGAGATATATTGATATCAATTTTGTTTTTTCTTATAAAACACCCAGTATGTTATAACATTTTTGGATTGTCCATATCACAGGTTATCTTTTAGTGTTTGCGAGATTTAGATTAAATAGTTCCATAATTATAACTGTATTTTTTATTATAAAGTACAACAGTATTGTATATTGCAATGTTTAATTGTTTTTTTGATAAAAATTGATATGCAGGGTGATTGGGGGAGAACCTCTAATATTCGAAAGGGGTGTACAGGGGGTAAAAGTGAAAAAAAAAACTTAATAAACATATGGTCGAATATCAACGGTTACTGAGATAGCAATGAAAATATTTTTACCCCAGTTAATTATTGTAATGCATCAGTAGAGAAAAACGCTTATTCTGTAGGTATTATAGTTTATAGATCTAATAAACCGAAAATAATGAAATAAATTTTAAAATATACCACTGTCCACCTCCATGCATGCATCAGCTCGTTTGTGCACTGCTCATCGAAGTGCACGGTGATTTTCTCTTATGAGTGAATTGACAATCCGCTCGGTTAGCGCCTTTCTTGTGTTCACTTTTGTTGCATATACTAATGATTTAAACCATCCCCAAAGACAGTAATCAAGTGGATTCAAATCTGGTATTCTTGGTAGCCAATTTTGGAAACCATCTCGGCCAATCCAGCATTGTGGAAAGCGATTAGCGCTACCGTTGAAATACCCATAAATAAAATGAATATCAGCAAATTCTCAACTAAATGTGGCAGGCATTACGAAATTAAGTGTGTACATTTTGTTCACTTTTGCCTCCTAAACACCCATTTCGAATATTGGGGGTTCCCCCCAATCACCCTGTATTTGTGAAAAATTAATCAAGAATTACAGTTTCAGTTTTCCGGTATCTTCTAGGGTAGGTAGCAAAGTTACAACCGAACAAGAACGTCCGCAGTAGTTCTGGCATGCTCCCAGTCCCAATGACTCCATGTGAAAGTGTGTATTTTTGTATATATCGATTTTTCATTAAATTTATGAAGTGCCAGGAAGTGCGTGACCTTGATTTTTTTAAGGGGGGGGGGCGCTTGCTCCTGGAAAATACTCTATGGGCGCTCTTGCAGCCGAATCTAAATATTTTCGCATGATAATTCTGTCGACACAGTAAAGGTAAGAGTGTTGTGAGTAACAAAAGCAATATATTGGAAGGGTAACCTAGGTGAGTACAAAATGGACTTGGACAAATGGGCAAATGGAGGCGGAAAAATATCTGGTACGTTATTTACTGGTCAAATTGTCGAACAGAGAAACATCGAATTTTACTTACGAAAAAATCGATTCAAGCATAAAATTAAACCTTTGACGTTATTGTCAGTAGGTATGTTAAAAAGTACACTGAATGTCAAAGACAATAATTTAACTCAATATCAGCACTTTCAATCTAAATGTAGTGCAAAATAAATTGTAATTGTGCTGTTTATAATAGTTACTGTTTTGTATTGAAATGTTATATTAGCTGCTTAAAGTGTATATTATTTAATTAATAAAATCATGAATAAGTTTCGAAAAAATTACTAATTATTTTAACATTTGATACATAGTGATTTTGCGGGTTGTTATGCCGTGACCTCGGTAAACTGGTCGCTGCCAGAAACAGAGTTAAAATGCACACCCCTAGCTTTAGTTGGGATTATTTTACCAGCCCTGGTTGTTCCCGGGCTAGGCTCTGTGGGGACAGACCCGCCATCGGTGTATCTGCGCACTCCCATATATTGATTTCAGATCCTATTGTTGGTATTACGACTACTACGGTTGGAACCGTTCGACGGATAATGGTGGTCCTCCGAGGCGTTCCATAGCCGCCACTGTAACTGGTTGCATCCCGGCGAAGCTTTTACAGAGTCACCACTGAATATGTCGACAGTGAACGGCGCCGAAACATTTGGAATCACCCGGAAAATCACTATGTATTAAATGATAGCACGGGCCGTGAAATATTAAAACTATCTTGACATTTGTTTTATATTCTAGAAAGAAAAAGACTAGCATTCTAGAACATAAAAGTATGTATATCGCAGCTGGGTGACAAAAAGACACTTTATCATCAAAAATGTCGATTTTTGATGATAGTTTTCGAAAATATATATTTTTGAATGATCATAAAAAGTTTGAAGATCTTCTATGACATTTGGACTATACCAAAAAAAAATATTTGTTAATTCCCACAAATAGTTATGAGTGGAGTAAAATCGTATTTTAATAAATCAATATTAGAGATAAACCACCTCTTCGCCACTAGTGACTTATAAAAGGAAGGTGGTCGACCGGTGGCCGGTAGACCGTAGATCAGCCATATATGGAGAGTATTGGCTACGGGTATGGTAAGGTGAAAGAACGTTGGCTTGGGTCAATATGAGATATTGGTACTGGTCGGTGTTTGACCATCTGACCAATTAATGAAGTTTTCCAGATTTCCCTCATTCTTGCACTGAATGATTGTTATGGCCTACTAACGTAAGTCGTTCCGGGGAACAAATACGGCCTTCTTCTTATATACCGCCCCCTTTCCCCCACAAGTGTCCGTCTTACGGCCTAATCCTTGTGATTAAAATGAGGGGCAGAGATATTATAGTTGCAGGAAGAATTCAGACGGCTACGTCACGGCTGACATTACGCGATAGTTTTTGTCAGCATAAATTTCGATAGTTTGTCGCGTTAAAAACAGAGACACCGATAGCGGGTCTGTTCCCACAGGGCCTAGCCCGAGAACAACCAGGGCAGGTAAAAGAATCCCGGCTAATGCTAGAGATGTGCATTTTAACTGTGCATTTTAACTTTCTGGCAACTACCAGTTACCGAGGTCACGGCACAACAACCCCGAAATCACATGTATCGACTTTATTATTTGTTAATATACCCATTATGATCAGAGTACAGAACTGTTACATATTCTGTGATCCGATTTTTTTTATTACAACCGTGTTTCTAAATTTGATGACAGCGTAAGATACAGAATCAAGGAGTGCAGAATATAAAAATTAATATAATTTCGTAGTCAGAAGTGTGGTCGAAAATTAATGAAGGAACAAATTGCTTCATATAAAAACTCCACCAAGTTTAACTGTGCAGAAATAGAGTGCAGTTAGCTTCAAGATATATATGTATGTGATATCCTAGTACCTACTACTTATTAGTACTAAAATGCATTCATATTACTGATTGCAGAATTAATGTTTACACTACTGAACATTTTACATCGCAATGAATATTTAAAAAAAAATTATTGTGAAGTGTTATAATGCTGCAAATTTATTACTATAAGAATTAACAAAGCAAGTGACATAATATTAAATTTAATAATTTATTAATCGCTACAATGTAAGCATTCTTAGAATCGGACGCCTCTGACTATAATAAAATATGGCTACGTCTAAAGACTCACTTTATAGGTATACTCGCGTCAAGAATTCAGACGTCTTACGTCACGGCTGACGTTACACATTTGTTTTTATTGTCAACGTAATTTTCGATATTTCGTCGCGTTAAAAACAATAATTTTTTGCAATTTAGTGCAATATATAATGCAAACTTTTAGTGTAGTATATAGTTTTATTACTATCAGTTGCAGTTTCTTAAAGGGGTGGCTCCATGAAAACTGGGACACATTGTATAATATGTGGTCTGTAGCTGATATTTGTGCTTCTGTCAGAGGTTCATAAGCTTCGCACAAGAAGTCATAAGCGAGGTTTTAACTCTTGAGGAAACTTATTTAACATTTCTTATAAAGGTTTTTTTGCTCAGTGGGGAAAATATGATGAATTGATGAATATCATTTGTTCGTATGGCGTAGGTCGTCTGAATTCTTGTCGCAACTATATCAAACAGTCATTCCGTGTGAATGTAGTGAAACACGTCACAGCATAATGCATAATGAATGAAGTACGAGTATACATAGTCAGTTTTGATTATGTCCTGGCTAGATAAAACTGAATGAAATTGTTTACAAGGCTAAGTTGCGTAGCTGTCAGGCTACTGATTTTGCGAAGGCACGTATAGGAAGAAAGTGAATAGAAAGGGCGAGATGAATGGATAGATACCAACCTTTCAAACGTCGAAGGGGGCGGCGTGGGCGTCCTGGACAGAGGGAAGCTAGCCACCTCCCTGCCCGCAGCCAGGGATCTGATCGACCCGAACGGCTGATCAGGAGATTGGACCACTGGAGCCACGATGCCTCTGAAACAGAATTGCGACGGTTACCATGGATCCCACATAATTTTTAATGGTTAAAATTTAATAATAATGATGCAACAATTTCCAGGACTGCGCCTTCTGACCAACATAAAAAGAATTAAGTAATATTTGTTCCGAAAATAATTCCTAAGAAAACAAACTGAACGTGGTGAACAGTTTTCGATCAGTTATCAATCAGATAAAGTTGGGCATTATTGAAATAAATCTTTAATAGTCACATTATGTAGGTAGGTATAATTATTTTTAAATGAAGTAGCAAAAATGAGACCACATATTTCTTAAGTGAAAATAAATCGATTTAACTTAACAAAAAAGATACAGGGTGTCAAAGTTAATTTATTTTCTATATTTGTAAATAACTTCTTAAGAAATCCAAATATTTACATAAAATTTGTAAACCGGGGGTTATTGCGGGTGAGAAATTCAAATTTGTTTCTAATTTTGATGTCACTAGTATGTTAAAAATAAAAACACTTATTTGTGTAAAAATGGCACATCTGGCTAACCCTGTATTCAGATACACGCTGTATAAAATAAGTTGGAATACTAGAGCAAGTTAGAATATTACATATTGTTTCTATGTAATTTGAAATTTAATAATGTAACTCATTTTGCTGTGACTTTTGCTTGCATGCTAAAAAATCAAATTAATTTCGAAAATGGAGAGTTTTACGAAAAATCATCAAGAGGAACATAACAATTGTAAAAAAAACGTCTATAGCCGTACGCATGAAAAAAGTGGCATGACATTTGTTTTTTAGCAATCGTTAATGTCACAAAAAGTGCTTCTACAAAATTAGTGACACTGTAAAGAGCTACTCTATATGTTATTATTTTCTTATATAAATGAGATTCGAGAGTAGGTTCAAAAAGCTATGTCAGGATTGTGAATGTAATTTCTTGAACAGATATATTACTGTTGAGTTTGTTGTTTATATGGATCATATAAGAACGAAACATTGTATCAAAACCCCGAGAAAAGAATATGGCCTGGTTAACAACGAAAACGTTACAATATGTTAAAACCTGAAGAAATTATAGCAAAAAAAAAACAATTTTAAAAGTTCAAATTTAACACCCTGTATCTTTTAAGGGAGGCATTTCTGTATATAGATAAGTAGCGATAAAATCGTCATATTTTACCGCCAAAAATACGCAGTTAGCGGGATGACCTGCTTTTTTGTTACATCCTGTATATCAAGTAATAGTATAATTGTACAAATAATATAAATCATAGCTGTAAAGAAACATTAAGTTTTTATTGTTAATCTGTATTATATGTTTATATAAAAAATACACGGGGACATGAATAATTGTAGACTGATACAAGTATTTATTTCAGGATAAGATACAAATTACATAAATTTCATATCAGCATAATTGCAGTCTAAACGTACGAGCCTTTCCGCATTGCTCAATCGGCGCCGCTGGCATGATGCAACAAAGACAAAAAACATGTCGTTCACGTGGCCGAAGTCGATATCTTGAAAAAAAGAAACACTTCCTGTCGCCCTGGTAAAAGGGAATACATTATTATTCCGGCGCCGTATCTTGTTATTTTTTTGCGGCATGCAAAATAACCAAAATTGATGTAGGTGTTATAAATTTCCAGCGTCTCCCAGCAAAAAGTTTACTACACATAAATCGCGTTCGCTATATTAGTTATGCCTATTTTTGGCAAAGAAATATTCGGCAATAGGTTAACCTCGGATTTAACTGTAAAAATATTGATATTTACCTTGGAAGGAATATAATAAGGTACTGGAAATTGATTTCATTTGAAGATATAAAGGAACTTGTACTGAAAATTGTGGTAAAAATTCATAAACAAAAATTAGAATAAAATGACAATAAATTACAGGAGACAATAAAATTTACATGAAATATGAATATGAACTATGAAATTCAGAAAGTTCCAAAAGTTTTAGGGTTCGGGAAACAAAATAAGGTAGATAAGGAAAAATATTAAATTACTATTCATACTTTTTCATTTCATGTCAAAATTATTCTATAAGACACCTACTGAAAAATAAATGTCTTTCATATAGCTAACGTAACGGCATTGAATTCAAGTAAAAAACTCGGATGAGGTGAAGAAAATCTATACCTATATATCATTCAAATATGCTTACAAAATGTGTAAAGCTTTGCAAGGTACGGTTTCTATACATACATACTTTTTAGAATTCAGCCTACTAAATATTTTTCTAGAAATATACTGTGATTTCTTTGAAAATCGCTCAATTAATATCAAATGACGTTTTGTGAGTACGTTTTCGTATTTCCATTTCGTAAATTATAGCAGTAGTAGTATAGTATAAACAAGCAAGTTTCATGAAAAAATTCTTAGTTTTGGAGCAGAGTGTTCCTGTCAAATCAAATAAATAAGTGATTTAATTGGTTTTAATTGATTGGAAGACGGCACAAGCAAATGCAGCATGAGCATTACTGGAAAGCATCTTTTAAAAGTACCACAGTGATGTATAGTTAGAAAGATGCCATTTAAGGGCGCCGTATTCTTCAAATAGTATTTTCTACAAATATAAATAATTTTCTGAATATTACAGAGCTTAGCAAATAACAGGAATCTTATTTCATGCTACCTGCGACTGAAGTAAAAGAAAATGTATAACGGCAGAAAACGGTCTAACCAATAAATTTTTGGTACAGAAATCTTTTAAAATTGATCACTTTTGTTTTACGCGTTTTATTCTTTGAAATTTCTGTACCTAAAAACACCACAAATTTGATCAATTTAAGGCGAAAAATACGGCAATCTCAAGACTGTTTTGTTTAGATAGCTGATGCCAACAGAGTAGCAAGCAGAGAGAAATTTGTCGTTTGGTTGTAAATATATGTTCCTTTTATAGCCTTTAGTTTTGTTCGGATCTATGGGCATAGGAACAGTATACATTTTAGAATATTTTTATCGACTCCTGGAACCTGCAAAATAACTATTAATTTTTCTTTGTATATCTGGTAATGTAAATATTTAAAATGC